>JAADYK010000316.1:0-24338 GCA_023338225.1 Halophytophthora batemanensis
GCCACCAGTAACCAACTCGCGCTGCTTCGGAATGGGTTATCTTCCGATCGGAGAATATCCCACAGAGTTGGCAAGACACCCTCACTGATTGATGCATGGGTTTGCCTTTCAATTCCAGGCTCCGGACTGCGGGCTTGCCCCGTGTGCCGCCTCTCCTGCTCTACGAGCGAGACAGCGATGGCATGGTTTCTCCATTTCTTTTTGTCGGGCTTTCAGTTCCTGTCTACTCGAACAGTTTTCGGCACAGTCCAGCGTATGCATGAACCCAAGTTGAAGTGAGTTGGCTATGCATGAGAAGAAGAGGGAGAAGTGCGCTTCTCCGCCTTCTCTCTGACAAAGCAAGCTCACCTCAATGGCATCTAGCCTCTTCGAGCGCCTCGAGCTCCGCCTGCTCTCCTCGTTTAATCACGGCAAGGACGAGATCACCGTTTGCTGCGCGCTAGAGCACTGCTTCACCACCGCAGTCCACTACCTCCGCTCGTGTCTGCGCTGTCGCCACTCCACCTCCGCTGGCGAGGCCACCATGGCCTGGGTCCTAGAGGGACTGACCGGATTCCCATGGGTCTCAACCCGAAAGGAGCTGGTCACCGCCCTAGAGCTAGACGCCTCGTGTGCCTTGTTGCGAATGGCCTTCGAGCTACAAAGGTCCCAGCACCATGTTCGCGTTCGAGCGTGGCTGACCGAGGACGAATTCCAAGATCTCCCGATGCGGGACGCTCGCAAATGGGTCGAGGCTGAATTCAAGAATATCCGGCTTGCGAGTATCGAGGACGGGGAGTTCCGCGACATTGGGTAGCAGGCGGCGGCCGTTCTAGCGGGGTGTGGTTCCCTGTTCCTCCTGCGTTCGACTTCGTGGCGATGGAGAGAGCCTTCCTCGCTCGCCACCCCACCGAACGCGTTGTGCCAGTCGGCGACAAGGTGCTGGTACTGCTTGCACAAGGTGAAGCACAACCACTATCCGAAGGTAGCTGCAGAGCACCTTGCTTACGAGTGCCCCACGTGGACTTGTGGCGTCTGAATACAGTCCTGTTTGTCTGGTGTCTCTGGTGTCTCTGGTGTCTGCGTGCCTCTTCTTTCAACGTGAGCTTGCATTCTGCTCTGGGCTAGCTCCAGCTCTTGTCTGTTTGTTTATACGGCGTGCATACTCCAACACTACTTTGCTCGGACCCGCAGCAGCAAGAAGTAGAGGCCCCAGCAGCACCTCGTTTTCCAGTGCACGTTTAACCGCCAGCACTTCTTTGTGGACACCCAAGCCTCATGCTCAAGCACATGCATCGGTGCAAGCAGTGAGCGAAAATCTCGCCCCAAAGCCGTGGAGAGGCCAAAGCGAACTGCATCCGACGGCAAGTGACCGGCCAGAAGTTGATCAAGGTGCGCTCGGGGTGGAACCGTGAACTTCTCGAGGTTCCTTACTGGGAAACTGACAACTTCTACCAGGCTACAGGTAACTTTATTGCTGCAGGCTTGAGGGCCCTCAGCAGCATACCCGAGGTCCCGCCCACTACCAAGGCGGAATGGCGTACTTTAGAAGAGCAGCACAATTTGGATATCGAGCGTGGGGATGTTGTGTGTGCGCAAGCTCACGCGGAGTAGGCATCTCCGGATACCCGGACTCCAGGAGTCCGAGTGAGCAGGTGTTCGTTCTTCAGGCAGATATTGCACGCAGCGTTCACGTCACGGTGGAGTGTCAGGGTGTAATGCGAGCATGAGAAGACTTTCTCACGGGCGATGTTGTGGTTGAGCCTCCCGGAGAACGAGCATGTCTTCGTCATGTAGAGCTCTTCACACTCGATCATCCTTCCTCCAGCACAGTCCATTTGGTACGATAGCAGAATCTTGAGCTTGTAGTGAGACCACGCCGTCTTGAACGACGGGAGGAGGATTTCCGTGTAGTTCGTTGAGAGCCAGCTTGACACCTTGTGATGCATGTCTCCGACCAAGGCCCTCACACGACGGAAGTCCCCCTTCAAGTGCTTGACCATGCGATAACGCTTGCGTGTTGACGGTTCCTTTGTCCGGCAGGAGATCAACTGGTCGAATGTGAGGCACCGACGGAGGATGCACTCCTTCATGTCATCCACTCCTATTATCAGTCCATCGGGGCCGTACATCGTGACGAAGCTCCAAACTCCTGGACCAATCGCGCACGCTCGGGTAACAAAGGTCTGCGCAAACGTCTTGACGCAAGGCACGCAGAGGTAAAAGCGCTCGTCGTAAGTGCGCTGGAGACGAACGGGGGACTGGAGTTCTGGCATCTTCTCTTTGGACGCAAAAACCTCGGTCTTGAAGAAGCTGAAGTGTGTGGGATAGAACGGACGATCTGCGATATCGAGCGGTACTTCGCGACCAGCTTGGACTTCTTGACCACGTAGCAGTCCTCTCGAGAGCCTTAACGCTGGCTGTAGATCGCTCGGTGCATTCCGAACATCTGGCTGAGCAGTAACTTCTGGGGCTTGGTCGTGTAGATCCGGATTCTGATGACGCTATTCGGAGTCTCTCCACCCAGCATGACGGTGTCAGTAGAAGACTGAGGCAATCTGTCGAACGTGGGAGTCTTCTCGATAACGGTATTTAGCTGGAACCACGACTTCCTTGGTCCGCCTAGAGCGAGCGGAGCACTCGTGGTCTTGTGCGGTCGGAGTCTGTGGCTCCCTTACGCGCTGGTCGACAGACCGCTCCCACCGCACCGGTCGATCTCCCATGTTGAGAAGAGCCTGGGGAATGAACGAGCAAGTGGGGCGAGGAGGTGCTGTCACGTATTTGAGTGTGGAGACGAGAATGAGTCAGTTGTAGGTCGAGAAACTGGGAATAAATTGGATAGCGGCCGTGCAAGGAGAAAGCCGGCTACGAGGAGTCTGGGGTGGTTCAGAAGATCACCTACCACAGAATATTGCTCACATTTGGTTGGTCATGGTTTCTTACGTATCACGAGTAGTTGATAGGTTAGATCCCACATGATCGATGATCGATCAATGCTGGTGATGGAGGGAGAATGTAAAAAAAGTGACGGCATCTCGTGGGAATTCAGTGGCAGATTGGCATCGGCCAAGCGGTTATTATTGGGTAGTAGCCCCCATTCTGCTTCCTAAATGCAGTCTTGCCCAGTCTTGAAGACGAGGCCAGCACCTATTTCTGTCGGTCTAGCAGTAGCAACCTCCTAGGTCGGGGACGAGGCTCAGCCTTGCGTCGCTGCGACTCCACCCCTACGCATTTGGCACACCGCGCTAGCTAACGACAGCCAGAAAGCACTCCGTGCTTCGCTCTGGGCCTTGGGCAGGCGCTCTCTGGCCTGGGGGGCTCTGCGGAACACTCCCACCTGATCAAGATGCTGCCGGCGCTCACCACCAAACCCAAGCAGGCCATCCGCCAGGTGCAGGGACTCACGAACGACTCCATCGACGCCTACTCGAACACGCCGCTCGGCGGTGGCAGCGCGCGAGCCTACACTGACAACACCGAGTTCAACGGCACCGCTCGACAGTCACCGCCTGCCACGAGTCGCTCCCCCACTAGCGGACACCCCACAGTTCGCAATGACGTGGAAGACGGTGACGGGTATCTTGCTCGCGTGGTACGAGACCGCAAGGCCTCGGGCGAGGAGGAGCTGTCCTTACGTACGGGTGATGTGGTGAAGGTGCTCTCGTCCAAACGTACAGGCTACCTCAAGTGCGAGGCGGGTGACGAGGTAGGGTACGTGCCGTCGTCCTATCTCGTGTTCTTGGACGAAAATGGCGAAGCGGAAGGGGGTGAAGGAGACGAGACCCAGCGCACTCACGACAAGCAGCAGCGCAAGAAGCACCGCAAGGAGAAACGACGACACAAGGAGAAACGCGAGGGCCACGAAGCTAGTGACATGGACGAGGCCGTACCCGTATCATCCCGGTCACCGCGCAAGGAAGGCGGCGCTGACGACGAGGCAGAGTCTCCACGGAAGAGCAAGAAGAAGCATCGCAAGCACCGGGCTGAGGTCGAAGAGGGGTGTGCAGTTGTGGCTACCCCGCGAGACGATGAACCATTGCTCAGTACAAGAAGTCGAGGTGCGCCTGAAGACGGAGTTGAGCGCTCCAAGAAAAGTAAGCACTCGAGCAAGAAGAAGCGACACCACGATGTAGACACCAGCGAATCCAGCGACAGTGATGACGGGAAGCGTAGCCACCGCCATGGCCGAAGCCGTCATCGACGCCGACGTGGTGGCCGTGGGGCCAGCGACAGTGAATCCTCTTCAAGTTCGTCGGACGACTCGGACGACAGCTTCAGACGACGACGTCGCCGCCGTCGCCGTCGTAAGCGGCGGAGTTCAAGCGAGGAGGACAGCGACAGCGACTACAAGCGGCGCGGTCGTCACAGCAAGAAGCGCCGTGACAAAGGCGAGTCGGACCCGGATGACGGCGGTTCCCGTTCGGCGCGCAAGGCTGAGAAGAAGCGACAAGCGGCCGCAGTGCAGGAGGTGGAAAAGGGTGTGGCCCGCTTAGATGTCAAAGATGAAGCAGTGTCGGGTTCGGAGAGTACCGCATCCGCCGTGGCCGCTACGACATCCAGGGACAAGAAGATGGAGACTGAACACAGTGACGGGTCGTCAGGAGGCCGTGCAACGAGTCTCTCGCGCCAGGACACGAGCCGCAAAGATGACGAAGGCCGCGCTGGGACCAGCACGAGTTCCAGCTCGCAAAAGCAGGGCGGAAGGGGAAACCTGGGCAAGCAAATTGGTGACAAGATGCGGTCGTTCCTGGGTGGTGGCAAGAAGCAAAGCAACAGCAACAAGAACTCGAGCGGCATCCTTAATGCTTGTGCAGGCACGGTTCAGGGCGAGGAAGGCTGGTACGAGCACGGCGAGAACGAACGCTACTACTTCGTGCTCCTGGAGGGCAAATGGAGTCTACTCTATGGCCCCATGACCGAGGACGACTTTGAAGTCTTCTCCAACCGGGTACGCGCGTTTTGTTTTTTGGCTCACTATGGAGCTTTGTAGAGTTGAAAGCACTCTGGACATGCCTCTGACCTCAGGTTCTACCTGTCTTGTGGTGATTGCTGGCGTTGCAGGTGCTGGAGCAAAATCGCCCAGTTGAGCTACCGCATACGTACCTGCACAAGTCGGGCTACTTCCTTACCCGCGAGATGCGCGTGACCAGAGAGCAGTAGACGGAGACTAGGACTTATGTCTCCTTCTACGAAAACTAATACTCAACGCATGCAACGTTGGTTTATTTCCTGTCCCTCGCTTCCGCAGGCAACTCAATAACAAAGAATGCAAATGTCAATGTATTCAAATGAAGGAGCACGGCCAAGCCCAAGGCACTACAGGGAGAAGCAGAGCGCGACAGCGCACGATACAGCAACGTACGCTGAGCCTGTTGACCCAAGTGGATGCGTTACGGAGTCTGGTTGGTGTCTGGAAGCTGACTAACTCACTGCGTAGGTCCAGCGGTCGTGGTCTTGTCAGATTGCAGGCTGACAGCCTGCGGGAAGAAGTGTTCCGGCCGAATTTTTGGCTCGGCAACTTGGCCCTGACCTGGCAGTTCGTTCATGAGCCACTTGGTGGGTGAACGCAGCAGTAGCTTGAGTTCATCACCCAGCGAGGACTTGCGCCGATGGCCCTCGGTCTTGCTCGTAAGCTCGATGGCAGCCAGGTTACTCACGCTTGAGGAGCTACTACCTTCAGTGAAGGAAGAGTTGGCAGTGACAGCTTTGGCCAGTAGTTTCCAGCTCGTGGTCTTCTCGTGGGGTGACAGTGGTTGTGTCATGCGCTTTGAGGGTGACAACTCCTTCCAGTTGGTCGCAGAGTTGTCAGATTCCGTGCCCTCATTGTCGGTCACCCCCAAGTCCAAATGTAGGTTGGATGGAAGTTTGCGTTGACCACGACGTATTTCGTCCAGCTTTCGGTCCATGAAGCCCTGTTCGTCCTCGGACGCCCCTGACGCCTCAGAGTCAGTCGCAACCTTGGCACTGGAACCAGCCAGCCCTTCTGTGTGGAAGGCCATGCCACCCAACAACTCGGGTGTACGGCTCATGCTGAAAGTGCCTTCCTTGTGCATCTGCACCAGTTCCGCCAGGCGTTGGCGGTGCGGCAGCCAATGCGATGTCACCACGTGATAGGCTTCTCGGTGGCGCGGGTTTAGGCTGCTGGGGACGATGCATACCTGCTCAAGCGCATGAAGCAGCGCTGGAGTGTCCTCCGAGTGCAACTTCCGGTCGTTCAGACAGCGTTCGGCGTGGGTAACCAACTGCTCTAGCAGCTCCTTGTTGGACTGGAACCGTGTCTCGAGCACTTCCTGTGCGTTCTTTTCACGCGCACGTAGGTTTGAACACTTGTCGCGTACCTCTCGCAGAAGCGCCTCTGTCTGCACCATATGCATCTTGTTGGCCGTCTCGAAGAGAAGTAGGCGTTGGAGTAGCTTCTCCACTCCGACACCCTCCAACGCACCGTCACACCATCCAGAGCTACGTTGCAGCCAGCGGTTACGTAGTGTAAAGGCCGCCGACGCCCACAGCAATCTCTGACGGCGCCCAGCACTCAGTCGTCGCTGGACACGCATAATGGAGGCCTCGGAGCCCAGCAGCCAGTCCACGACCGACTGCCGCAGCGTCATGTTACTTCGGTCCTTGGGGATGGCTGCACCGTCCACGCTACTGCGCTCCTCGAATGGGAACGCGTCCTGGAGCTGCTGCGAAACCGGATCCACACGCGAGCGGAAGCTCGTCGCTTCTTGGAACACGTTGGCCGCATAGACTACGGCGGCGTAATGCGCCATGGCGCTCGCGTTCTTGCCGCGAGGGCAACGTGCGAGCATCTCCTCACTGGGCTGGCGGATGGCACCGTCCTGTGCCGCTGCCAGGAGCTCTTCGCGGGTGAATGCCTCCAAGGGCAGACGGTAGTTCTTGGAACCATTGCCTCCCTCCGCGTCTCGGTTGTTGAGATTGTGGAGGGTCAGCGCGATGTCCTCCTTGGTCACGATCTGGTCACGTGGGACGTGAAGAAGCGCCCGCATGCAGCGGTCCAACGCCGCGTACTGTGCCAACCGCTTTGTGTATGACTCATGCACCAAGAGATGCTGGAACCTCTCCACGAGGGTCATGTAATCTCCACTCAGGTCGACTTCAGTATTCTCGGCTTCCATAGCAGCCAAGGTACCAGCGGCTGTGGCAGTACCATCGTCATCCTCTTCGTCCAACACGCGAGATTCGCCAGGGAACGTGCGCACGAGCGAGTTACGCTTGCGCAGTGCTTCAAGTAGGAACGATTTGCGCAGCAGCTCTACCTGTGTGTCAATGATCCCTAGACCCGTGTTGAGCGTGCCAGGCTTGGTAGGAGACGTGGTAGTCTTCGATTTCGACAGAGAAACGGATCCTGAGGTGTTGGGGGTGCCCATAAAGCTGTCTCCATTGCTCGAGGCCTGCGTGCCAATACGAATGCCGCGCAGTAGCACCGGTTCGCCTTTGCGGTCCATTCCACGCTCTTGAAGCAGTGACTGAATAGTGGCTGTGTCCGATGGTAGCATCACATCCTTCACCTGGTGGCGGTGCATGAGCCCCAGCACTGTAGTGTAATTAGCTGAGATGGGGACAGCGACACCCACCTTGGCAAGTGCCTCTTTCTGCAGAGCAACAGTGAGCGCACGCGCCAAGTTTTCCATCTCGGTCGTCGAGATTTGCCTCAGCTTCATCTCATCCAGCAGTTTCACAAAGTTGACGGGCACCTCCAGCTCGCGATTTGTGTTCACTGCGTGGTCCACCTTCCAGAGCAGGTCCGTTTTCCCGAGACTCTCGATAGTCGTATACAGCTCCGCCACACGCTCCGGGTTGGCAACGCTTTGCTTCGGAAGACCGTTCCCGGGGCAGCTCTCCAGCGTGCGTTCGAGCTCGGCAATCTCCTTTAGCACCTCCTTCGAGAGCGTCATCGTCTTTGAGTTTGCTCCCGGAACGGCAGTTGCAGAAGGTGATACCCAGGCTGTCGAGGTCAAAGTAGAGCCTACAGTTGCCTTTCGACTCGCAGAAGCGCCAGAGGTAGGGTCGAAGTTGGAGGTCTTTGGGATCACGCCACGGTCTTCCAACGCCACCCGCACGTTCTCCGCACTAAAGACCATTTCCTCCTGTGTGATGACGAGGCGAGTGTCCTTGCCGTTATGCGAGTACGCTAACCAGTTGCTGCGGTCCGAGTCCGTCGTGATTCGGTGGTACGGGATCCGTTCCAGCTCGTATCTGGCTTCCTCAATGGCATACCACTCAGCAATGCCCTCCAATCGACCGACGTCGTCTTCGACAATCTCTGCGATCGTGGAATCCGAAACGCTGGACGATTGACGGATCATTACTGGCGAACTGTTGCCTGACATACTGGTTTTTGCAGCATCACCGTCTGTTTGAATCCCCGATGCACCTCTCGACAGGAAGCGAAACTCCTCCTTCACCTTCGGTGAAATAGGTCCCGTGCGGAGAAGCTTGTCACCAAGTTTCTTGGTATCGCCAACCCGTGGCACCAGCGACGGCTCCAGGAGATTCATCTTCTTGAGAATAAATGGCGTGACCTCGCAATCGATCGCGTGCTGCGACTGCATGAGCACGACATCATCTAGCCACTCCTGGAGTTGCTCCCACCGCTTCTCTACGATCTCCAGCGTATTGGCATCCACGTCTGCGAACCCTTCACATTGTTCATTCAGTAATAATACCAGCTCGTGCGTACGACGCCAGTGCAATCCTTTCTTCTCCATCAGGCGAAGTTCGCACAGCGGTCCATCGGGTTGGGTGATAGCCATCCATCGAAATTGAACATTTGCTACAGCTTCCGCATGACGATTACTCAACCCCTTGCTGCACCGCTGGGACACCTGATGGAGCAGTTCCGGTGCACGTCCCAGGTGTAGCTTATTGTTCTCCATCTCCACGAGTTCGTTCAGTGCACTGAGCAATTTGGTCCACTTGTCGTTCACTTGCTGCCATGCCGTGCTCAGCCCGACGTCCAGTCCTTCCACCTCCCTCTCGATCTCTTCCAGAAGCTCGGGTGTGCGCTTTGCGTGGATCTGTGTGGCTGCCTGGATGGCCACAAGCTCCTCTAATTTCGGTTGCAGGTTCGTCCAGCGTGTGTGCACCTGTACCACGATGTTTCTGTACTCGTCCGATTTCTGAGCAAGGCTCTGCGCATGCTCCTTCTCGTCGGTGCTCCCCAGAACATTCTTGCGGGATGGAGACATGGAGCCCTCATGCGATGAGAAGATGTCCCACACGAGATTTAGCAGCACTGGTGTACGCTCCCAATGTAGCTTTCCATCCGCCTGTGATTTGAGCTCGTCCAAATATCCCTTGGTAGTCATCCAGCGGCGACGCTGTGCAGGCACAACAGCAGCGTTGATGCAGCGCCGTGCGGCTTCGTGCTGCGCAATATACTTGGCCTTCATGATTTTGTACACCTGCGTTGCTTGCTCGAGGAACGAGCTCTCAGAGAACGTCAGCTGGAGGCGCAGCCGCACTTTGCCCGAACTGGACTGCTTGTCTGGCTTCCCCATTGTTGTCTGTGCATTGACTGTCGCACCAACCGTTCCAATGAAGTTTCCCAGAGCGCGGTTAGCGTTTTGAAGCGAGCTGTTGGTGGCAGTGATTGTCCCTCGAGGCAAGCTGAGCTGGTACATGTTGTCGTGCTGCTGCTGGTCCAGTAGGTCCAAGAGCGGGATGAAGGCGACACCAACGAGATCATCTCCAATACTCGGATCCTGATCCATCACCTTAACTCTCACTGTTGTGCGCATGATATCCTCGAGCACCTGAGCCATCTTGACGAGCCGTAGTCGCTGGTACACGCGGCGGTAGACCTCTTGGTCCTCCACTTCCAGGTCCTCCACTTCCTCCTCGAAGAATGTCAGCAACTGCTCACCCGCGGCAACATTGATGTAGTCGCCCATAGCGTCCAGCTCGTACAGTCGTTGAAGTGTCGGGATCAAACGGTGCAGATACATGTGATGCAGCTTCAGGATTGTGCGTCGTAGTCTCTGCGCTGAAGTGGCAATATTAGGGTCCACGACCACCAAATCCTCGCGATTCCCTCGGTTGTCATCCTTGGGGATCAAGTCAGACGACCATGGGAGACGTTTCCACGTCGTGTAGCGCTGCAGTCCAAGCTCCGAGGCAGTGTCTTCAACGAACCACTTGGTATACTGCAGCGTGTGCCTCAGTTGGTCAAGCGCGATAGACGAAAGTTGCTCAATCGATACGTCCAAGTCGCTCTTCGCTCCAGTGACCTTGCTCTCAGGTCCTGATGGCATTGCGGGTGGTGTTTTGGTGGAGTATATCAGCTTCATGGCATGTGAGATCATCATCACGTTGGCGATCTTCTGTAGCTGCAGCTCCTGCTCAATGGAGTCCTGGAGCAAGGTCTTCCCACCACACAAGACGGCTGGACCAGAGACGAGCAAGCCGCGTGTGAGTTTGTCTTCCTGCTGGTTGAGAGTTGTCGCCAGTAACTCGAACGGCGAGATACACCAAGCATTGGCTTCGTTCTCCAGTCTCTTCGCATACACGACATCACCCGTACCAAAGCTCTGTGAGCGCTCGATACGCAGTGATATCTTCCCCACCACGCGCAAGCGTCCGTTTTCTTCGCGTTGCACGCTAAAATTCTGCGGAATGACATCAGCCCCTTTTTCGCCTGAAGTTGATGAATGCTTGGCGATTTGGCTCATGGGAATAGTTGTCGTTCCGATTTGCGTCTTGGTTTTGGCCTCCAAGAGGTTGATCTTCACCCCTGAGACGCGTTGCAAATCAATGGCCGGATACTGGAAGGTCACACTTGCGGGCACCTTTTTGTCGGCCACCCACGTCGTTTTCGTCGCACTCTGGACCAAAGAGAACGTCGAATTCTCTGGGTACGAGGTGCTCTGCATGTCCTTGTAGATTTCGCCTGTTGTAGAAAGCACGAGTCCGAATGGTGTCGTAGCCGCGCGGTCACTCACGAGTTGGGGTTGGAAATCGCTTGACACGAGCAGGATTTCTACCAAGAGGTTTCCGGAGCCTGTCTGTTCTTTTAGACACAACTGACTCGCCTCTTGTACTTGCACACGTAATGAGTCAAACTTGATCTCCGACTGGGGCACTCGAACTGTGTTCTTATTTGAGGTATTTGCACGTTTTTCCATCTTCTTGTCGGTGAACTGGAGGCCATAAAACGGTGGCATCGTGTCTCCATCCTTCAGCCTACTCGTCTTCAACATCATTGTCGGAGTTGTGAGCATGAGACTGTCCCGGCGGCCACGCCGGTTGATCTGCTGCTGCTGTACGTGCTGGGTTTCAAGGTAGTGTGGTCCATCCACAACCTTAGCTTCGATGAACGGCGAGAGGTGGCGGCGTAGGTTTGTCTCAACCAAGATCTTGTCCATCGGAAAGCGAAGCTCGTGCACACTCCCGCCGATGTCGAGCGCGCTAAGACGAACGTCGTCCAGTGGTAGCAGCTCCAACGAAAGGGTGGGGTCGGAGCCCTTTTTGCCGTGCCTGTCCATAAGTTCAACAGCGAGCCGGGATTTCGATGGTCCCTTGGGTTTCTTCTTGCTGTCCTCGAAGGTCCACAGACCTTGCTCCACACCTTCCCTACTGACGGAGGAAAAGTGAGCGTTATTCTCCAGATCAAGCGAGTCGATCTCCACGAGGCGAGTGAGGATCTCGGCTGCATCTTGAGATGCAATGATCACAGCATCAGCAAGACTTCCCCGGTCGTTATGCGGGATGGAGAGCTGGAATTTGATATCGATGGCCACGTGACGTAGTGGCACATTGCTCATTCCAGTCCTACTTGTGGCTTTGCCACCTTCCAGCTGGCCACTGCACGTCGACGTCAAGATACTCAACTCCACGTTGCGAGCCGGCTTGTTGTAGAAACTCACCTCCGCACCTTGAATGATCACCAAGCGCTCCTTTCGATTCAGCGGGAGATTGACGCTACACTCCGCTCGCAATAGGCGTTGGAAGAGGTGGACGAAGGTTGTAGGTTTCGCCAGTAAAATCGTCAGCAACGTCTTGAAGAGTGCCTCGGAACTCGGCAACGAGCTCACGGTTATTGTGCCGTGAATTTCCACTCGGGGTGAAGGTGCCAACAGTACACAGAAGCAATTCTCCTGGCTGAACGCCTCCGCCTCTTTCACTGCCGCACTCACGTTGCTACTGTTTGAGCGGCGGATGCACGAGGTCGCGTATAGCTCCCGTAGCTTTGTAGTCTCCGTTTTCGACAGGTTCTCACCCTTGATGAAGCCATGATACTGGTCCAAGAACCTGGGTCGGGTCTCATTTCGCTCCATGAGTTTCGTTTGAACCAGCTTGTTGGTTGTCGCATCGCGGACTTGGATGGATGCTACCCCCATAGGCAGCATCGCATACACCTTCACGATCTGGTCATTGCCCCACAACTGGCTCAACTTTGTGGCCATCTCAGCGGACGGCTTGTCGTTGCCATTTGCCTGCGTATCGTGAACGACTAGTGAAGAGCTGAACACTGCGCCAAGAAGTGCTGCGTCTGGCGCGAAATGCTCTTCCTGCAGTCGCAGTTGACTGCGAATGAGACCCTCCGCAAGCTCACCATTCAGAAGAAGCACGTCGTACTTTGTAGTGCGCACTGCCAGATAAGATAGTGTATCTGATGCCTCAGCTTCCTCGTAAACACGGGTGATTGTCCCTCCGTACAGAATCCGCTCGACCAGTGGAAGAAGCCGATCTCGAGTCACAATCGCTTCACTTTGTGGGGATTGCCCGTCCAAATACGCCACTTCGTACCTGGCGTTCCCGTAGTTTCGAACGATCTTACCCGGGCGCACAGGTCCCACTCGGGAAGAATCACTGCGGAGCATAACGTCCGATTTGTCTCCAGCATGACTCGCAGGAGGCGATGGAGCCACCGATACACTTTCCTCAGAGATAGTTGACACCCCCATGACTCGCACGTAGTCTTCTTTCCGTAATTGTATCTTCATATCACTACCTCGCACTCGGGAGTGCATAGAGTCCAAGCACACACGTGTTCGCCACTCTTGGCGGGGGTCTTGCTGGTCGGTGTACAAAACCAGGTATGGAGCTTCCGGGTGCTGCTTCTCGTCGTATTGTTCAACCGTTCCAATTCGCCCTGGCTTCTTCTCACTACGATGGCTGGTGTCACTGTTGCACGAAGCCGTCGTGCTATTCGCTGCTTCGCTGGCGAGTGGGCAAACAAACACTGTTTCACCCAATAACAAAGGTGGGAGCTCTTCATCATCGGAAACGTACTCGTCGCCTTCGTCACGCACCTTTGCACCCGCACAGAACCCAACATCGTAACAGCCATCACCGCACTCCCCAATAATCGTCCCGGCGACAAACTTGCCGTTGGATAAGCAAATGTCTACCGCCACGCCGGGGTGCTTGTAAAACGGGAGGAGAGCGTTGACGCGGTCGCCAGCACGCAGCTCGCTTTGAACTTCGAGGACACGCCGCTGCATGCTGCTCGATTCCAAATTGCTGCTTTCGAGCGACGAGAACTCGAAACCCGTCCAATCACACTCGCTGAAGAGCACCTGAATCAACCGCGGTGTCTCCTTGCCATGCAAATGGCCAACGAGTTGGCTCTTGGCTTCACTCATGTGGATCAGCACCTGCGACCACCGATCGAGCACGCCATCCAACGCCACTGAGTTGGCAAAGGTCAGGCGGTCCTTCTCACCACCGGCAAATACAATCTCGAAGACGTAGCTGAGGAGCTGGGGCGTAACGCGCCAGTGCAGCTTGGACGCCTGGCTCATGCAACGCACCTGGGCAAGGAGCTCTTCGGCCACATTGCGTCCTGGGAATACGTTCGTGCGGCACGTACCCCACAAGAAGTCCTGCACATCATTCTGGAACTGTGATGGATCATTGCGCCCGCTGCTCTGGTTCATCGTTTGGGCGTCGAATGCAAGCCCCACCAAACGGAAGCTGTCAGATAAAACTCGCTTGAGACGCTCCGCGCGAAGAATGCCGATTAAGTTGAGGTCCACGGTCAAATGCACCTCCAGGTTGCTGTTGTCACGGTCTTTCAAGACAATCACCTCATCCGGGAAGCTGGCACCCAGCTCTGGGTTCTTCAAGAGTGCCCCCGATTGACCAAACTTGCCTTCAAAGACTTTCCCCAGCGAGTCTGACACCAGACGAACGTCGAAGTAGGCCACCTTGGAAACGTCGAAGGTTCGACCCAAAACTTTGAATGCCGCTTCATGCGCTGAAGAGAAAACATCTGATCCAGCACTTGAGCCTGCAGCTCCGGGTGTACGGAGAGACTCAGCGAGGCGGAGTAGGTCCTCGAGCGTGTGAGGGTTACCAAGTGCTAAATCCTCCATGCTGGCGTCGTATTGGATACGAAGTCCACCTTCTCCGTGCGGCAAGAAGGTACAAGTGTATTGATGCCAGTCAAAGCTTGAAGAGTCACTCACCATCTTGGACACCACATCTTTTCTGACCACGCGCGCGCTTTTGATCACCACCTCTGCCGAGAACTTGGTCTCGAGCTTTTTGGTCGCGCTCGCCATCTCAGCGGGATTTGCGAACGCGTTTGGGTCCACGTAGTTGTCGTTGTTCAAGAGCTCGACTGCAAAACGTAATTTACCGAGCTTTCCATCCTCAGCGGGTGAGTTCTTCTTCGCCGATGCTGATTTTGATTGTCCTCCATTCACGTCCGCAAGGAGCATCGCTTCCACCTCCACTCGGTTTTTCTCGTCCAGATGCATCTCCTCACTCACAGGCTCTCCATTCGGATCCGCCTGAACGAGCACCAGCCCCGCGATATGGCCTGACTTGCTTCGCTGGAACTCGATTTTAACACAGCCCAGTGAGTCGTCCTTCCCGATTTGGTCGTGATCCATAACTCGCAGCAGCACCGCCCTCTTGTTACTCACAATCGTGTTCTCGGACTTCCCCAGGACGAATTCCTGGTTCTGCCATTTAGGGTTCAGCGTTTTGGTCTTCACGTCAGTTTTCATCAGCGTGTTATGCTCTTTCTCCAAATCACCGCTCAGCAGCAGAATCTTTACGTAAGGATCGCTTGTTCGGGTGTCTGCAATCAGCAGCTTCCGGCCCTCCAGAATGGAAATCTTGACAAACGTTTGCTCTTGAGCAACGATAGGTGCGCCACTAGGAAGAGCTCCGGTTCGTTTGGGTTTGGCCGTAAACATATTCTTGAATGTCTGCATGTGTTTGGACACGGAGGGGATCCGCGCTAGTAGCTGCTTTGAAGTCACATTCTTCACATCCTCGAGCAGAGCTGGGGTCCTCTCACTTCGCAGAAGCTTCTTTGTCTGCACAAGCCTCAGCTGCACTCTCACCTGGCCTAGTTTGTCTTTCTGGACCATATCATTTGCAGGCCCAAGCGGGTACCACGCATCCATGACACGGTGCGGTGATACCATCTTGGTGGGGATCTTGAGGTAGCCCAGAGGCTTCCGACGGTTGTGGTGCATCACCATGCGCGTGATGCAGTCCTCGAGATCGTTCGGCTTGAATATCAAGTTGAGATCTGTGCATTTGTCTCGTACCTTCCTGGGCTCCAAATCTCCTTCGTTCGCGCGGAGATGCTCGCGAAGAAGCCCTTCTTCAATGACGATTTCGTTCGCGTGACGGTACTCCACATCGTACAGCAAGAATAGATCGCGTTGCGCTATCGGGAGGCTCAGCCACGATGTCTTGTCTGTCACTCCGTAATTGACTAGCAAAGCTTCGAGCGCAGTTGGCACCTCTTTCTTGTTCGTGCGATCGTACAGCGCTTTAAACGGGTACTTGGTGTCCGTGTAGGGCGTACGGATGCGGATGATGCGGCTGGAGTACAGCGCTCCTACCGTGAAGTTCCGGGGATTCGTCGGCTTCGGGTTCAAGCTTTGGCCTTTTCCAAAGTATGCCATGGCGGTCTCACCCACTGCACACGGCTTCTTCATTTCGCTTCGCATCTTCGCTCGGAGAGTTCGCAATTTATTCTCGTGTTCCTGGTGAGTGGACTTTTTGTGGTGCTCGAAGAAGGAATTGAGCAGGCGGTGGAAACTACCTTCAAGATCATGTGAGTCGAATTCAGTTGTGTACTCGATACACTTGCGCTGCAGCACTGCCGGATTCAGCCGCTTCATGAGCACCATCTGTCCTTTGCGCATGTCGACGTGCACACCTGCACGCGCGAAGGCTTGGATCCACCGCTGGGCCTCGCGGGTCTTGAATTCAATCACTTCATCGTCGTTCTCTCGGGTCTTCAGCATTTTTTCACGCATTTCGGCACTTATCGGCGAGAATTTCTCCGAGTTTGGTTCTCTTACAAGCACGTTGGCATTCACGATGTCCATCCAGCCGCCCTTGGTGTCGTAAACAAAGTTGTATGCCGCTCGGCACGCGGAGCTGGTCATGTCAATCAGCGCCATCGGAGCCGCTGCCGTCTCGCTATGATAGAGATACAGACACCTGTGGGGTGGCACGAAGAGACAATACTTCCAGTCCCACAGCAGGCTCTCGTTCACAAGCTGCTGAGTCTTGTCTGCGACAGGCTTCAGCAAGGAGCTCTTTTTCACCTCCGGAGACAGCAGGAAATTCGACAGCGCCGTTTGCATGCCCAGAAACCCATCACAGTGATCGCTCAGTTTCTTTGCGTACGTCTTGTTGCGGATGCTAGTGTGCAGAGCTTCGCTGTCGTCGCATAGCTTTACTTCCATGCTTGCGTTTGTTGACACGGACGCTGACGCCGGCGTAGTGGATGCACCTCGATAGCAGTCAACCTCTTGGACGAGGTCCAACGGAAAGAGCCTCTTGTCCTGTGAAAGCTTCGTCATCCATATCTCCACCTCCCGTAAGCGGTAAAATCGATCAGCCTTGTCGTCCATCATCACGTGTTTCTTTCCGATTCCAAGGTGTGTGGCCCCCAGTGGCGTGACATCTTCAATGAAGCCAGCCACACACAACGCACTAAGCCACTGCTGGGTATACTCGCGCGTGCTTGGCGCTTGGATGGCATCGGAGTCAAACTCCAATGCCGGGTCACCCCAGTTCAGCAAACACGACGACCTCACAGCGGAGTCGGAGCAGTATTTAGTCCACTGATCTTTCCACAAGACCGCGGGTGAGCGTTGAATCCACGCGATCATTCCTTCACCTGTGAAGCTAGATGGGTACTGCAACACTAGCGCGCTTGTACGGTCTTGCATGATGAAGCCGCTTTTGGCTTGCAGAGCTTTTTGGCGCGCAGTACGTAGCTCCACCCACTTTTCACGGGACATGTCGGCTGATGGATAGACTCGCGGAATGTCTATCGCCGCTATATCGAGCAGCTCCATTTCGAGGTGAACGACAATGTCCTTTCGTGTTTCCAGGGGCAGTTCGCTCATCGTGCGGCCTATCCACTCGCTGTTTTGGTCGGTATTCACAGTGTGCACCTGGCGGCACTTGACCATGTCAGCCGGAGAGAGAGCCTCGAAATCTTCGAACTGCTTGATCTCACGCATAATGCTCACGATGCGCTTCATGATAATCACCAAGACAGTGTGAAGAGCGTCGACCTGCGTGTTCTCCATGGGCGTAAGGGATGAACGAAGCATCTGGCGCCGCTCAATCCTGGTGACCTTTTGACTGTGGTCAGTCGCAGCAGCAGCCTTGATGTCAATCTCCAGCTGGTTCTTGTACCACGTAGTTAGCCCACAATTGGTGTACCAAACTTTGTGAAGGCCTTCCCTGCTCGTCCCCGCTCCGGCAACGGAGGAGTCCACAAGATGCGCCAAATTTCCATCATGCCGCTGCTTGGACACATCTGAGCACGTGACGTGCAGGAAAAGTGATCCAGCAAACTTGTAGTATGGCACTTTCTTTTCTTCAGGCGGAATGACCTTCAGGTGGAGGTTCTGCGCTCCATGCTCCAGTGTGGCGAGGTCAATTTTTACAAACCCAATCGTTTGGTGGCGAGCAAGAGGTTCACGGTCGTCGCCTTGGTCTACCACACGAATCAAAATGCTCGCAGCGTAGTCAAGAATGTGGACGCCTTCTTCCAGCTCCTTCTCCAGCCCAGCATTGCCGTCTTGCTCGTCACCTTCCGGGGTTGGATCGACGAACCCTAGCACGAACGAGTTCCGTTCAAAAAAATGCACATCTTGGGCTTTTGGGGTTGCATCACTGAACGGGATCGCAAACTGAAGACGCTGGCCTGCCTGCCATCTTGAAGAAGCCATCGAAGGTTTGGCCATCAGCTCGCCCTGATCAGTAAACCCGATAGGGTCAACAGACCACGGCTGGGATTGCTTGGGGTCCCC
Source organism: Halophytophthora batemanensis (assembly GCA_023338225.1). Taxonomy (NCBI): domain Eukaryota; phylum Oomycota; class Peronosporomycetes; order Peronosporales; family Peronosporaceae; genus Halophytophthora; species Halophytophthora batemanensis. The sequence goes on from JAADYK010000316.1 coordinate 18,249, forward strand.
AAGCATAGTGATCAAGCACCCCGGACGCTTGGACTCATTTGGTAAGTTGGTAGCCGACAAAACACTCAGTTTAATGCCCGATAGCGTGTGTTTCAACTTCTTCCAGTAAGACGCCTCTTCCTTTTCCTCATCGAAGTGCCGAGCCATCACCATTTCAACCTCCTTCGTGTAATCGTTCAGCGGAGTGAGCTGTGAGAGCTGGGCGCTTGCCGTGAAGTGGGCGCTACTGGTTTGAGCGATCTCTTCGGCTAGTTGGCTGGCGTCAATGCTCACATCCACTCGGCCGTCGCTGCGCAGCGACTCAATTTTCCCTTTCACATCCAGTGAAAAGAGGTCCCGTAAGTCTTCGATCGATTCGATCCCACTCTCGAAGCGAACAACATATTCGTCATGAGGGAACGGGATGTACTGCTGAACACGCGCCGGGTAGAAACGCCCACCGTCTTGGCAGCGGCGAAATGCCATCACCCGCTGGCCGTACTGCAGCACATCCAACCCGTTGTCGTCCACCTCACCAGAAGGAGACACCATGTGGAGCTGGAAGCGCCTTAGGCGCACATCTTGCTGGCTTTCCTGAGTGCTGAGTAGCTCTGATATCGGCTTCTTCTCATCGTCACGCAGGTCGCGTGAGTATACGTGAAGAGACAGGTACGATACATTCGAAATGTCCTTGATCTTGCCGAATACGAACTCTTCTTCAGGCCAGCATGGGTTGCACGTGCCGTAGACCGTAAGACTCTGCTTGAGCTCGGGTTCTGCCACTTTGCCATCGTGAAGTACCGGGACCACCGTGAAGTACGGGTTGGTTCCCATTCTGGAGTGCCCTACGTGCTGGTTCGCCGAGTTTCCGTTTACACCCACTTGGCTCGCAATCCCAACGCTACTCGAAGTCCCAGAAGGACCCAGTAGTTTTCGAGCGCTGTGAACGCGCAAGTGGAGGGTGTAGTGCTCAACGTTCGCATATTTCGTGTCGCTAAACATTCCGGGGTATGAGAGTGATAGGGAGAATTTTTCCTTGCGCCACGCTGCCGCACTACCGACCGCTGCTGAGGTGCGGATAGGAGCCCCGAGCTCCACAATTTCAGTCTTCTCGTCTTCGAATTCCACAGCAGAGGGATCACTCAGCGCCATGCTTAGTTCCTGCTGACTCTCGCTCTGCAGGTTCCCTTCCGAGGAAAAGGAGGAGAAGCTCAGGAAGCTCAGCATCTTCTCAGGAGAATTACTCGGTAGGCGTTGCATCATCTCGGAAAGAACTGTCGCATTTCCCACCACCTCCGTTTTGATGCACAACTCTCCCAACTCTGAAGCGTGGTTTTTCATCCATGGCTCGGGTGTCAACGGGTACCGCTTTTCCGTGGCCTTCGATGTGATGGATGTAGATTCCACAGAAGCCCGACACAGCTCATGCAATGGAATCTGCACACGACCGAGGGGTGTACTCCTCCCGATGTTATTGTGGTCTTTCACGTGGATCAACAATGTGCCTGCGTCAGAAAGCGGAGAATTCTGTAGCACAAAGCAGAAAAGTAAACGAACACGCACAATGACGACCATCAATCACCTATACAAAACCACTAAGGCATCTATCCGTGAAAAATGGGTGTCACAGAACGTACATTGCCAAAGGCGAAGGACTCGTTCTTCCACTCAGGATTGAGTGTTCTCGAGATCACCGCTGTACGCTTCTTCTCGTTTTCAAAGGGCTTCCCAGTCGTACGGTCCGTGATCGAGAGTGTGCAGTACGGATCACTGTAGCCACCTCTGTCGGTTGGACTCAGACCATGGCCTGAGAGGATCTCCACTTTCAAGACAGGTCTGTCGGGATCATGAGGTAGAGATCTTTCCGACCGCACCTCGTTCTTTGTGAGCTTCGCCCGGTGTGACGATACCTCTGCTTGCGCGCGCTTGGAGAACATCGTATTGCGTGACTCCGCTGCCGCCTGATTGAGCGCTGCAATGCGCTTGCTTTTTGTCGGAGACAAAGGAGCACTGGTGCGCTTGCACTCTTCGATGCACACCGCAGGGTCCACTTCAATGACGGCGTACGGGTTGGGTGAGATGAGCACGTCCTTCTTCTTGAGGTCAGTAGTCCCCACCACCGTCACTTCTAAGAGCGCTTGGCCTTCCAGGCCCGAGCGAGCCTGGAAACCTTCGTCAGTTGTCTTCTTTTCGCGGTGAGCACGCGGGATTTGTGTGTTCAGATGGTGAATGCAGCCATTGATTCCGTAGAACCGTGGGTGACGCGCCTGGTAGTCCTCCGCTGCGCACGGGATCCGCGCTCCGTCCAACTTGCAAGCGGCGTCATGCAGCTGCAGTTGCGCATTCTCAAGCTCTAGCTGCTCCACCGATTGTTCGTGCGCTTTCTTCGTGACCTCTTTGTCAATTTTCATTCGGCGGGCACGCTCTCCGCGGCTCTCACCAATCAGAGAAACCTGCAACTGGATTTCGCCCAAATTCTCTCGGATCTCCATGGTTCCCTCGGGCTGTAGCGTGTACCACTCGGTTTGCTTACAGGCTGCGAGTTGATCCAAATCGAGGAGCACGAAACCGAGTGGGTCGTTGCGGCTATGCTTGTCGTGGTCAAGCACACGGACCTTCAGCTTAGACGCCTGCTCAATCGGACACACCATCCCAAACACGTGGTGCTCGTTCTCCCAACACGGGTTGCGCGTGCGATACTTGACTTCAGTTGTGAACTTCTCGCCTCGAATGGCCACTCCGTGGTCGTTCAGCAGCGTCAGCTCGCAAAATGGATCCGAGGAGTCGTTCAAGTCGGCACTGATGAGCCCCTTGGCAGCAAGCACCCGAACCTCCAGCCGGTTGTCCGTGTGCTCGATACCTGCTGTGACCACACGACTTTGTGGCACGAACGCTGCGCTAGAAGTGTGGAAGATGTCCACAAGGTTGGGACCGGAGATATTCATGATCAAGTGCAGGTCTCCGTAGTCCTTGGTCACGTGCTCATGCTCTCGGTTCTCCAGGACCCGTGACATTTGCACGCGAGTATTCAGTTGTGGTGGCTCGACACGGAACCAGCCATCCACAGTCTCCGATTGCCCCATACTTGCAGCTGACACACGGAAGCTTGACAACGGAATGCGGACGGAGCCGAGACTGTTGTCCCTGCCGATATTGTCGTGGTCCCACAATTCGAACTGGACAGCTTCCACCGAGCGCAAATCCACTTTGTGACCGAGTGTGAAGGGTGCCTTCCATTCTGGGTTCAGTGTTCCGGTCAAGTAGTTCGTGCGCTTCTCCTCTGTGCGCACAATCTGACCGGTCTTGCCCACGAAGGCCACGATGCAGTACGGGTCGCTCTTACCATTGAGATCGGCCGCGTGCAGGTTACGAGCCTCCTGCACCGTCACATTGAACAGGATTCGCGCTGGAGGAGACTTCGGGGCAGGTGGCGGCTGAGTGTCACTGGGCGTTACCGATGCTGCAGGTTCCGGGGCTTCGGTAGCAGGCGCTTGGGTCGGCTGTGCCACGTCAGCTGTGCGGCGAGCAGCATTGAAGATAGCCGAGACCCAATCATTCTTCTCGCTGTCGCTCTCCGCTTGCAAGTAGCAGTCAGGCACACCCGGTGCTGCCTTAAGCACGAAACAGATAGGGTACCCCTGGTCGTTGGTCTGTAACACCTCCGTATCCAGCGTGAGCTCATATCGACGCCGCTCCACGGTGTCCTGCGGCGTGTGGAAATACAGCAGCTCGTTGCGAAACAGGCGAAAGTACCGCCGACGCCAGTTGGTCATCACCTTGCCCTCGCGACTGCGCTTCTTTAGCCATCCCTCCTTAAGAGAGAGGGCCGAGTCAATCATCGCGGAGACGGCGATGCGTCGGACACGCTTTCGCCCACAGGGGAAGCACTCCTCTCTTGAGCTGTCCGCGACCTTCGTCCGCTATTCCCTGGGCGTCTGCTTCCTTGTCGCTTTCTCTTTCGCGCTCTCTCGCTTACTCTCACACTTTGACAAGATCGCACTGCGCCTTGCCTCCTGTGCTTTTCTTCTCACGAGACTGCGCGAGAAAGTGAAGCGCGCCGGCCCCAGCAGAACCACCGCGACCGATGCAAAAGATCGCGCAGGGTGAAAAGTCGTCGGCGCCCCCACGTCCTCCATAGCGGTCGTTTCACTTCTCCAGCGCTCATGCGGCGCCTTGCGACGAATAGACGGGTGGATTTCCTCTGCGGCTATGGCTAAGGAAGCTCCAGGTGAACGCCTTCCTCTCCACGCCCGTAGTTTGCCACCGGGCGTCTGTGTAACCAACACCTTTGTCTTAGAATCTAGGACTTCTTTCTGACTGCTTTCTGAAAGAACAACGGTGGCGGCAGCTCTCGGGGAAGCAGGAGCTCGTCACTAAGGATAGAGTGCACTTGTCCACTGCAGGAGCCTTCTTTGGCCTGCTTGTCTTGACGCGCTAGTGCTCGACCCTTTAAGCCGCCACTGACAGTCTTGTGCTGCCTTTTGCCTCGCAATCCTGAGTCTCGATTGTGCGCCTTTGTCCTGTCTAGTCGAATCCCGCTGTCTCCATGACGCAGAGACAATGACGCGAATGCTACGTTAGTTGCACTTGCTGCACTCAGCAGGATCTCCTCTTCGTTGCATTGAACTCCCGACTCCAGCGTCTCAGCTTGAACACGTTGCTCGGCAGTCACCGTCTCTTGCTGTGGCCCCGCCGGTCTCTGAGCCTCTCTTCCTTGACTCTTAGTGCTGTCTTCCTCCACTGCATCAGACTGTCGTTTGCTGCGTCCTGTAGTAGTAGTATCGGAACCCATTGGCGACTGCACGCGCGAGTTTGAAGCGCTTGAAGGCTGTGACCTGGAAACCTGGACGCCCAACGCGCTCGTCAAGTGAGGAGCCAGTGTCCTTCCCAAGCACGATAGTGTGACTGTCCCAACCACACTACCCATGACCCGACCACGATGGTCGTGCAGTTCCCACACCCCGCTCTGACTTGCCCATTCGCAAACCCGATGCTGCATGCTGGCGTTCAACGTATCACTCTCCGAGTCTAGTTGGAGCCCAACGTGGAGCTCGAGCGGCACACCTGCAAACGCCCTTAGACGCGCTCTCCCATTCTCCTGTACCATGAGAAGCAATGCCAACGGCGCCTCTCGGTCGTGCTGTAGTTCCCGCGCAAACTCTGCCGGGTCAGCTTCGAAGAGACATGACTTGCCATGCTGAACTCGCATGATCTGGCCATCGCAAGCACGGTCCACTTTATCTTGTCGAACAGAGACATCATCTTCTTCAGCCGCTTCCAAGGGTTTATCGAAGATCACTATCTCGTACTGGAGCAACTGAAAACCGAGTAACAAAGTGACGTCGACGTCGTATTCGTCCGTATGACTTGCTCGCGACGGCGAAAGATGGGAGACACGATCCACGTAGAACTGCAAGGAGAACAAGAGCGGTGCGGGGGTACAGCAATTAACCTGGGCTCTCGACGCGTGCTCACTCTCCAGAGCCCAGCTCTCCACCACCGCCATCTTGTGCGTCACCATTGGCATCTGCTGGTTCATCTCCAGTCTCCCAACTCCAGTGGCGAGCCAGGGGTCACACTATCGAAAATGGGATACTATTTTCGGAGACAAACCACGAAGCAGCGTCCACAAGGTTGCCAAATTGACTTGCGAACCACTCGATGAACTTTGATTCCAAGCGAAGCTGTGGTGGAAGAAAGCGATATGCCCTTGGTGCTTGTGCTCAAGCAAAGGAGACGACACATCCAACCCTTTAATGCTGCGTCTCGTGCTCCTTGAGGTACGCGTAGAGCAGTTGAACGCCAAAGCCCGTGGCCCCCTTGGGGAAATACGACTTGGGACTGCTGTAGTTGGATGGACCAGCGATGTCAATGTGCGCCCAGTCCACGCCCTTATAGACAAACTTCTCCAAGAACGCAGCCGCCACCGAGGCTCCACCGAACCGCGTGGGGCCATCACTTAGCGAATCTGATTGCGACCCCTTGAGAACTTCCTTGTGCTCCGGCAGGATCGGCAGGCGCCAGCAGCGTTCGTGGCACTCCACCCCGACTTCCTGCAGACGACCAGCCAGTTCGTCCGAGTTGGAGAATACGCCTGCACAGTGCTCACCC
>JAADYK010000317.1:0-24282 GCA_023338225.1 Halophytophthora batemanensis
CCTTGCGCGCTGGTCGACCGACTGCTCCCACCACACTGGTCGACCCTCCATGTAGAAAAGAGCTAGGGAATGAGCGAGGGTGTGGGGCGAGGAGGTCTTGTCGCGTGCGTGGGTGTGGAGGCGCAGGAATAGGTCGGCAGTAGCTCGTAGAACTGGGAGTGAATGGCATAGCGACTGTGCAAGAAGCTAGCTGCGAGAAAACCGGAGAAGCTCAGCTGCATCGCTAAGTGCTGCAATGAAGGCAACGCGGCAACTCGGGGCTTCTTTGGTATCACGAGTAGCTAATAGGCTAGATCCCATCTTACCTGTGATTGGCCCATTCTGGCCTTGATGTGGGTGAGTAATCGAGGGCGAGGTGCAACAAAATGATGGCAACTCGTGGGAACTCAGTGGTAGATTGGGAACACCCGAGAGGTCACTGCAATCTGTTGCTTTCCGCGGCGCGACCTCTTTCACTTGATTTACGTAAGCCATTCCAAGATGGAGCCTCTCGGAAAAGTATACATTTTTGGCGACGCTCAAGGTCAGCACGTACTGGCTCAAGCTCGGCGACATGGCCCACTTCTTGTGTCTGCGTGGGCACCGCCTCGCCAGCGAGGTGGGGGCCGTTGCGGCCGACACCAGTGCGTGCCAGGTCTTCCGGAGGTTCTGTTCGGATGGCGAGGTCATGATGGCGTTCCTGCTGTTCATGTTCTTCGGAAACCGCTTCAACTCTCCGCAGGACGTGCTGAAGAGCGACTTCGAGCTGGACGGCACTTCCTACCTGAGCTTCACCTCGCGTTCGAGTTTCAGGGGAGGAGAACGCGCGACAATTGATCGCGGAGTGCACAGCAACCGCGAGTCTGCCGCGCTTAGACAGCGCTCGCCAGGTTGGCCGACCTGCCCCGCCCGTACGACCCTGGACCACGACTGAGAAGGAGCCGCAGCATCACCTGCGCTCGAAATACTTTGCCTGTGTGGGTGGAGTGGATCACATGGGCCGCGCAGATCTCGCCGAGAAGCACTTCGGCAAGTTCGTGCCGTGCATCCGCTTCATGCAGAAACTCGACCCCAAGTGGCGTCCGAGCTGGTATGACGCTCAGCTCGCCCTAGTACACCATCACCAGGTATGCTCGCTTAGCGAGAAGTAGTGGTGTCTGCGTTCGGCATGGTAGAGGCTGGGGCTTCAGTGCCAAGACTTGTGTTCGCAAGGTCTAGTTGCGGTTGCTGTGGACCCAGGCTGCCAACAAATGTGGGCGGCGGCTGCCCGGCCACCAGGCGCATTAGCTGCGTCTGTGAGCATGTGCTTGATATGCTGGCTGTGCAGACTCGCTGGATGACGCTGACGCTGACGCTGACGCCTCTAGTGTCCGCTCGCATTGCTACTTCCGCCTCTCTTCTACGCGTCTAGCACGTCTGCCAGACGAGAGTTGCACACTGCCGAGCGCCAGTCAAGCGCCGCAGCTTGCAGTCTTGCTCGTCAGTCAGCCGCATTTGTAGCTGCCATCTGGCATCGTGCTCACGCCACGCTGCGGCCCTGCCATCAGCCAAGACGCCACTAAGACGAGGCGCGGAGAGGCCATCGACTCCAATGTGAATGTGGCTGTCATTACTCCTACCGCAGCAAGCCGCCGGGCCGTGCCTCTGTCTGTAGCTGCTCGGAACTCTGAGTGGAATCGGCCCGGGCCTCTGCTATTATTGACTCGCGGCTCGTCCGTCGTCGCTCTCCACTGGAGTCATAAGTTAATCGGACGCGCTCGCTCTGGCCTGCCTCGCTGCTCCCTACTTGGCCGCCGTCGTGGGTTTGCCGCTGTTGTTACTGATACTGTCGCTGCTGTTGCTGCTCGGAGGTCGGAACACCAGCGGCATGAGCGAGTGGAAGCGGCAGCGATCCCCCGTCTTGGCGAACATCGTGCAGCCCCCTGGCCAAGCGCAGAAGATCTCAGTGGGCTCGGGACGAGTGCTCACGTCGGGTGTCGACTTTACAGGTGGACGCTTGACCGCGTGGCACGCCGCCGGGTTCTTCTCCATCTCGAGACGCGCCTGGTTGTCCTGCCACAGATACTTGGCCTTCTCCACGGGCAGATTGCCCATACTGAACTCCCATGCCCGGAGCTGCTCCTTCTGTATGTGCTGGTTGCGGAATCGTCCCGAGCGTCGTGGCCGCTTCCCAAACACGCGTCTGGCCTTGCCACCTCGAGTTTTGGCCTTGGACGGCGCCAGCACCGGGGAAGAGGGCACCGAGCCGCTCGGCTTCTTCTCCACGCCGCGCGCCTGGCGGTTGAGCTCGCTGGCCGCCAGGATGAACCAGACGTCCTGGTGCTCGCTGTAGAGCTGCAGCGTGCTGACACGGCAGCCGTGGCAGGCGCGCACGGCATAATGGCCCTGCCACGCCAGCTCCAGCTCCAGCACGTGCGTCACGCACAGGTGGTTGCGCACCTGCAGTTCTGGACAGCGCGGCCGCACGCACACCTCGCGCACCAGCAGCGCGTCGTCGTCCGCGGCGCTGCGCAGCGGTTGCCAGCGACTAGCCAGGTCCTCGCGCTCCAAACAGCGCCCACACAGCACCAGCTCCGGGTTGAGCGCGCGCGCCAGTGTCATCTTGCCCGGCGGTCGCGCTGCACTGTGAGGTCGAGGCGCTTTGAGCTGGTTTTCGGCCTGGAAGGGCGGTGAGATCCACCGCGCATCGACACGGACGGAGAGCAGTAGTGTCACCTGGATCTACGAGGCTCCAAGGGGAAATAGCAGGCGTAGTTGACACCGACGGACTATGGAAGGTCCGTAAACCCGTCGAATTGGTTTAAAACGTGGCCCGCGCCAATTGGCTGGCTGACCGGAAAGACGTGCGGCCATAAACGGGCCGGCCCAAGGGGCGGAGCATCCGAATACCAGTCGTTCCATGATCAGGGTTTCAGTAGGGATATCCGGATAAACCGAGGCGCACCTGCGTCACATCCGGATAATCGAGTCCCTTACTGCGGGTCAGTATCGGGCGACATCCGGATAATGCGGCACCGCCCCGCTCGCCTCCAGCCTGGCCTGGCTTGGCATTCGGGCATTCCGCACGCAAGCAGCAAGCAGCAAGCAGCAAGGCGTCAGGCGTCAGGCTTCAGGCGCACCCGCCGCGAGGAAGTAAGGGCCAGGCCGACGCGCAGCAGCCTCCACACGCGTCCACACACGCGCACGCCGCCTACAGGCCCGCACGCACACGCACAGCCACACACAGAGCATCGTCATGGCGGAGGAGGCGGGCCGGGCGCAACCCGAGCCCGGCGAAGCGGCCAACAACACGCGGATCGTGCAGCTCAAGGCGCCGGGTGCACGCGCGGACGACAGAGCACAACCTAGCGCTAGAGGCAGTCCACAGGGGGCAGCGGGGAGCGGACCCAGTGCTCAGCCGTGGCGTGGCTCGTCACCGCCTCGAGCCCGCTTTGGACGCCTGCATGGGGGAGGAGGCCGCGGTGGAGGTTACTTCAAGCGCCAGCAAATGCCTCCACACGGCTTCGATGGTGGTGCCCCCCCGTATCAGCGCGAGCGCGTGTTCTCACGGTCTCGAGGCCGTTCGGTGTCGCGCTCACCCTCGCGCACCTCTCAACGCACGCGCTCCCGCTCTCGCTCTCGCTCTCCACCACCACGTTCTCCTCGCTCCCCGCGTTCTCGGTCGCGGTCCCGCTCGCGGTCGTTCTCACCGCGCGGGCACCGTACGTTTGCCAACTGGGAGCGCGGCGGTCGCGGCGGTGGAGGAAACCAATACACGCCAGGACGAGGCGGACGAGGCGGCTTTGAAGGACGACAACGTGGACGAGAACGCGAAGGCTGGCCACGAGCCGGCGGACGAGGCGGTGGGCGATACCAAGGCTTCCCGCGTGGCAGCCGGTTCTTCCCGAAGGAGCAGTCTCGCTTTGCGCCTGGATACGGTAAGCCTGGTGCCATGGGACGACGGCGCTCAGAGAGTCGAGACCGCGGCAGCAGTGACAGCAGTGCGCCTGTGAGCGGGAGTTTCCGCGATCGACAGATGCGTGAACAACGAGAACGTGAACATCGCGGAAGAGGGCGAGACCGCGAACTTGGTGGGCTGCGGTCGACGTCACTGGCGCGCACAGCTAGCTTCTCGTCGGATTACTTCGAGCCATCGGCTAGCGCAGAAGAAGGCGAGGAAAAGCCGGACGAAGGCCTCGTGGTGGAGAGTGAGCTCTCGTTGGGGACGCCCAGCGAGGCAGGGAGTGCAGAGCGTGACGCTGCAGCGGACAATCGAACCAAGCGTGACTTTCTGGTGAGTGCACGTACGCTTCCGCCGCGTCCTGAAGCGCAAAGCAGTCGCATGACGGCGATGAAGGAGCCGCAGGTGCTTGAGGAGGAAGGCGCAGTGTCCGCTATGCACACGGTGGAAAAATCGACGGAGGAGAGGTCCGAGGATGCAAAGGACACGAAGCCAGCGACACCGCAAGAGATCTCGGCAGTAGCCACTGCTGCAGCAGCGGCCGCTACTACGGCCCTTGCGTCTTCTATAAGCATGGATGAAGATGGCGGGAAAGAGGCTGGCGAGATTGATCTGGCACAGCTTATGCCGCCGGTTGAAGCCAAGCCGATTGAGAGTGAGACTGTGAAACAAGAAGCAAAGGAAGACGCAGCGGTGCAGCCTTCAGCGTTTGAGAATGGGGACAAGCCACAGCAGGCGGAAACGAAAGTGCCGACTGCTACGCCACCTGCTTCGCCCCCTGCTGAGATGACCGCTGAAGTAATGGGAGGCACGGAAGCTGTGGAAGGCGGGAGCACCAAACAGGAAGCTGAAACTGAGACTGTCGAAGAGAAATCTGCTGCTGCGCCCTCTGTGAAGACGAACAGGAGTGAAACTTGGACTGCACATGAGACAACAACCAGTGGAACTACGGAAGATGAGGCAATGCTGGATGCTGATGAAGTCCAAGAAAAAGATGGCGCCACCCAGCCATTGAAGAAGCCGGCTAGTCCTGTGCTGAACAAGACATCCCCAAGCAAGAAGATTACGCTACCCAAGGAAGAAGCAACGTCGAAGTCACCACCAAGAGAGCTGGGTGGTGTCGAAGTGGCTACGCAGGCCAGTGAAGGCAAGCCAATCTCTGATGAAGCTGACGGACCTTGTGCCGACCCCAGGGTGCAAGAGAAGCCCGTTGCAGAAAAAGGAGCTACAGCGTTGTCGGTTCCAGCTCGAAGCGAGGACGTGGACATGGAAGCATCGACAGGGAGCTTGAGCGAGCTGCTGGATGTTGGGAAGCTCCCTCGTCCAGTTCAAACGACTGGAGAATCCGCAGTTGACGTGGCGATGGAAAATGCGGGGGCGAGCGAAGGCGCTAGTAACCCTCAAGTGAAGGAAGCTGCCAGTAGATCCAAGCCTGCCTCGTTGCTGACTCATCCTCAGCAAGCGACTGCAAAGCCAAGTCTCCCTGTACCGCAGACTACTTCAGTTGGTAACGTGGGTGAAGACAAGGGGAGTGCAGTTGCTGAAGCCGATGTCGAGGAGGGAGAGATGGCTATGTCAGCTACAAAGAATACCGATGCAACACGAGTTGAGAGTACTGCTGAGGACACTTCCCCGTCAAAGTCGGATGCGGCTAATGCGCGTGCGATTGTGCCGGCTGAGCTCCAGGACTTCAGGGCAATTGAAAGTCCGAAGAGCACGCCACAGCCCGATGAGAAGCCCGCGAAGAGTGAGCAGAGCTCCACTTCGTCTCCCCTCGATGCAAGGTCCAGCAACAAGCCCCGGACGGCTTCGTTTTCGTCCTTTGCGTCATCAAGCGCAGCAAGACGCGAAGGCGGTTCTCGAGAGAGTGATAAGTCACTGCTCCGTCCCGCTTCGGCGTTCTCGCTGTCAGCGCTGCACGAAGGAACCACGAAACATCGCGTGCTGTCGTCGGAGCCACCTCAGCAAGTCTCGCCGCAGTGTTCCGAACGACCATTGCTGGATCGTCGTGCGTCGTTTTCGAGCGGTCACCACTCGTCCCATTTGATGTCGGAAGCTCGGAACTCGGCAGTGACGCCTCCAGGTTTAGTGAAGGGTTCCCGGGCATCGTCTTCGTTCTCGGGGAGTTCATTTCCACTCAAACCATCGTCTTCATCTGAAGGTATCGGAGAAGGAAGGCGGAGGAGCCACCACGAGGACCGAAGGCGAGATGAGGTGGGCAAAAAGGGAATGCAGAGAGCTAGCTCCATGGATATGGCCGACAGGAGCATCTCGCGACCACCTCTGGCGCTCGAGCGAGCGAAGAGCGTCAAAAGCTCGGGAGGCAGTGCGTCCAATTCGCCAAGTCGTCGGACCGAAAGCGAGAAGCCTCTTCCATCTCCTCGTGAAGAACCCCCAGCGCTACCAGAGATTCCGGGACTTCCAAGTGAAGCAGCACGAGGGATATCGTCGCCTTCTTTGCTGGGCGATCGGTCGGGAGAAGCAGGGATCTTCACACCGACGAAGCGCCACCGTCCCCGACTGGGCTGGGGTCAGGGTTTAGTTGCGTCTTCACCCCCGCAGCCTCCAAAACGGCCGCGCATTGGCTGGGGTCAAGGGTTGGTGCAAGAAGCACCAGACAAACCCAAGGAAGAGAAGGACGAGGAGACTGTGGTGCCAGAAGAACCCAGGAAGGCTGTTGGCAATGTCAAAAGTAGTCCCACTCCAGCTGGCGAGAGCATGCTCGCTGCAGAAGCGGTCTCTGAAGCCGAAGCACAGCAATCTCTGGTCAAGGTTGAAGCAGGAGAAGCTGAAGTTGAGACCGCAGTTGAAGACGTGGCCAAGAGCGCTGATGCCGCAGATACTGAAGACACACAGGGTGAGGATAAGCAACAGACTGCAGCAGTCGCACCTGAGGTTCCAGCCGCGTTGAAGAAGGAAACGTCGATGAAGGTGGACTCGAAACCCGTGCTGGAAGATAAGGAACCGGACCAGGACATGGTGAGCGAAGTGATGGCTCCGGCGAAGCCTTCGAAGGAAGAGATTCTGTCCGCGATCGATTCTCTGGACTCTGGGATTGTGGACGTCAAGGAGCAAATCAAGACCCTGCAGAAAGTGGTCGCAGACGCGGAGGTGAAGCAAAAAACTCTCGACTCTTCTGAGGCCATGGAAGTCGTGCCGACGGAGGAGTTAGCTGTTGGTGACAAATCCGAGAAGCTGAGTAGCTCTGTCGCTGCAGAGCCGACTCCGCAAACCCCATCGGAGCCTGCTAGTCCGACTGCACCTGGACGTCATCTACTGACTTCTCCAGTGAAGGTAGCGGTTGACCCAGTATTTGTGGGGCTCGTTGCAGGCGTGTTCTCGGAGAACCTGCGCAAGACGGCTGCTGCTAACGCTCAACTCCCGAAGCGCGTGGAAAATGGCGAAGTGGCGACGAGGATCTATCGGCAGCCCAGCGATTATCCGTTCTACCAAGAGAATATCAATCGCGGCTTGGCCCTCTCGCACAAGGTTCGCATGAAGGTTCGAAGACGCAACCAGCTTCGCTTCGAGCATATGAAAAAGCTAGCACGGGATTACGTGGATCTGAAGAAGGCGTGGAAGCTGCGGGTGAAAAGGATGGAGAAGGACCGGAAACGTCAGGACAAGAAGAAGAACAAGCAGAAGACGAAGAACGCGGCAGAGAACGGCCCCGTGCGGACAACGAACACCAACTATCAAAGCCCGCATGTGCAGCAGGTGGTCGCAGCGGAAAAGGCAGGCACTGAGACGTCGGGCGGAGAGAATGGGAATGGCAGTTCCGGTATCCGCACGTCGTCGCGCTTGACCAACAACTCGAGCGCCGACTTACAGCTGAAGAACGACCTCGAGAAGATTGAGCAAGCCAAGCAGCAGGCGGCGATCGACCAGGAGATCCGGAAGAAGCGGTTGAAGAATGCTATGTCAACGGTGATCCCGGACATGCTCATCACTCCTGAGGAGCGGGAGGCGCGATACTTTACTCGCTTTGTGAACGGTCAGAGCTGCATGGCCGACGGGATCGTGACAGACTGGAAGGAAAAAGAGAAGTCGGAGATGCTTGTGAACCCGTGGAACGACTTGGAGAAGTGCATCTACATGGACAAATTCCTGCAATTCCCGAAGAACTTCCCGCGGATCTCATCCTTCCTGAGCAACAAGACGACTGGAGACGTCGTGGCGTTCTACTACCGCACCAAGAAGGTGGCCGACTACAAGGCGTTTCTGCGAGAACAGCTACTGCGGCGTCGAGGAGCGGGCTCTAAGAACACGTGGAGTTGCTGGAACCTGTCGGCATGCGCGGCGATTTGCCTGGGTGTCAAGTTCCCGGCCCACGTGGCGAGGTTGTTGCTGCACCCGAGCAACTTCCGTTCTCACCAAGCATCGGACAACATCCTCAACTCTGCCGGCGCCCAGCGTTTGCTGCGTGAGAGCGAAGGGAGGATGGAAGACGACTTAGACGCGGCTAGTGGCTCTGGGGAAGGAGGTGTCAGCGGAAAGACTGCGCTGGAACTGATCTCTGCGTCAGAGCTCGCGTCCTCTTCGCGTGTGTCTCTCTCAGGGAACGCTGTACGACTGGACGATATTGTCAACTCGGGCGACGGAAACGCCTCTGACGAGGAGAAATTCAGTTTGTACTCGCAGCGACTGGCAGATTTCGTGGCTGGACAGCACAAGCCGTTCCTGATGGACTACACATCACTGCTAAGCGACAACTCCTATAGCACAGGCTACCAAGTTTCGACTCTGTCTGTGGCTGAGCGGCTAAAGCGCTATCCGGACCCCAGCATCGAGTTGGAGCCGACATCAACATCCATCGCGGGCACGGAGAATGGCAGTGCTGGCGCTCGTGGAGGATCTGCTGAAGCTCCGAAAGAAGCAACTACCACGAAGCCAAAGCACCAGAACAACACAACAGGAGGACATGGATCCGGCGGGAATGCTAAGAACGCTGCAGCTCACTTGACCAAGAAGGAGCTCAAGCAGCAGCGGAAGCAGAAGAAGTTGCAGGAAGTGTCGGCTTCGGGTTCGACAGGAAGTTCTACTGGAGCTGGCCATGCAAGCGGAGAGAAGACGGGCGGTAACCATGGGCGTAAGAAGAGCGCGTCGTCTGGTAGTCGTAGCATACCTCGCGTGTCGATCCCCGCGGAGGAGAAAGCGACACAGGGAGGGAAGAAAGGCGGCAAGGGCGGCACTCCGGCCTCTCGTCGGAATAGCCACCATGCGCAAGCCAACGCCACGACAGCGTCTCCAAAGGTTACTGCTGCGACATCCAGTGGTAGTACAGTGGGGGGGACCGCAGCATCGAAGGCTGGAGGTGTCAATGCAGTTTCGACGTCCACTTCCGGATCCGCGACGACAGCGAGTGGCTCATCAGGGCCCAGTGCCGCAGCAACAGCATCTGTGCCTGCGAAGCGTGTGGTGCAGAAATGGACGGACGCGGAGAAAGCTGATTTCCTCAAATACTTCTCGGTACGTTCTCGTCTATGCGACTCAGTACAGTTATGCTTGTGGCTGAGTGGATGAAGCTCACTCTTTCTTCGTGCTTGTGCTTGTGTATGCCGTAACATAGCTTCATGGGAAGGACTGGGCGACGCTCACGAAGAACATTCCCACCAAGACTCCGGCTCAGATCAAGAACTACTACCAGAACTACAAGAACCGGCTCAACTTGCAGGATATTCTCAAGCGGCGGATCGAGAACGCTGCAGCGAATGGGAGTGTTTCCGCTGGCATGTCAGCTGTGGCGCCTCCTGCAGCATCACGACAAGCAGCCATGGCTTCTCCTCGTACGGCGGCTGCCACTCTAATGGACAACTCGTTGCGAGCTGGAGCGACTTCGAGCGGGGCATCAGCTCCGATGCCTGGTGCTTCTTCTACGGCTATGGCTGGTGAAAGCGTCTCGTTCCAAGCGGCGTTGGGATCCGTCCAGCAGGGAGTGCATGGCGTGGGTGCTCGATCAGATATGACATCCCCCATGAGTATGCAGGCGCACCTGGAGCAGCAGCAGCAGCAGCAGCAGCAGCAACAACAGCAGCAACAAATGCAGTTTCAGCAGGAGCTGTCGCGTGATATGCTGAACCCGTCTGCAAATACGAAGCAGCAGTACATGAAGCTGCTCAACATGCACCACCAACTGCAGATGATGCAGTTCCAGCATGCCGATGACCAGATGAACGCGGCGGATGCGCAGAGGCTTCTACAGCTATCGCGTCATCAGTCTGCCCAGCAGCAACAGCAGCAGCAGTTGCCGGCGCACCAGGTCCCGTCACAGCATCTACCCATGCAAGCACTCCAGCAAATGGGGTTACATCCCCAGGCGCAGGTTCCAGCACACAGCCGCATGATGCAACTTCCGATGCAGCAGCAGCAAGCGAGAGGAAGTTATGCGGAAATGACTCACCCGAGCAGCATGTACCACTCCATGGGGCAGATGCAGCAAGGTCAGCAACACCCACATGCTATGGCTGCGGCGGCTGCAGCGCAGATGTCCATGTCTCCGACCGGCCCGCGTCGCTACGACGCAACGACCGATCCGAGCAGCAACACTAACAGCGCGCAAGGGAATTCGGGGACAAATGTGGCTGTTGGGTCCTCGAACCCAATGGCTCAACGCGAGTCGTCGTCGCGCGGGATGATGACAATGGCGATGATGAACAACGCCGTTGGTAGCACGGTGGGCGGCTCAGTGTCTCAAGCGGCCGCTACGAACAGTCCACGTCAGCCGCAGCGAGCGATGGCACCTCCGCGACCGATGAGCATGGAAGTGATCAGCAACAAACAACCCGAGCAGAAGCAACGACGGTCGAGTACGTGGCAGTCTGCCCCGGTTCCAGCCCCAGTGACGAGCAATGTAGGGGTGAAGATGGAGCCGCCGAGTTCAAGCGCAACTGCGACTGCGACTGCGACGACGCAAGCCGAGCCTGCCAAGGGCCGTGCAGCGCTCGCAGCACCGGCACCGCCAGATACAAAGCCTGTTCGCATCCCGCCATCCAGCCGGATGTCGTTCTCGTCCATTCTGAACGAGTCGGAGTCGCCACGAGAAGATGACACGCCCCGCGGAGATGGTTCTATGGTGATCAAGGAGCAAGCAGACTCGCCGCGGACTCTGCAGCAGCAGCAGCAACAACAACAGATGCAGCAACAAGCTCAGCAGCAACGAGTGCAGCAACAACTGCGTTTGGACCCGGTGCGTTCCATGCCGGCTTCGTCTGCTGCAGAGCTGGCACGCTCCCCAGTATCTGCTCCGAGTCCAACTGCCCATCTGCTGCCAAGGAGGTCTACTGCGCCGACAGCTGGACACAACCGTATGGGACTTATGTCGACGCTCCTGAATGTGCCGTCGCCCGAACGCCGGACGCCGACAGCAGGTCACCAGTCCCCTCTGATGCAACAGTCACAGCAGCAGCAGTCACAGCAGATGCAGTCTGGACGCTACTACAATGCGACGACGAGTGGACCCAGCACCGCGGTGCCGTCCTCGTCATCGTCTCGTGCGTCCATCGCAACAATGGTGAGCGGGATCCCGACATCGTCAGTGACAATGTCGTCAACTGCCATGCCCAGCGGATTGATTCGCGCCAGTGCGCCTGCGACAAGCTCGAGCGCAGTGAGTGTAGGCAACTACTCCACGACATCTGCACAGATGGCGGTGGCGCTCTCGCGTAGCGGCTCCGTTTCGTCTTCTTCTTCGGCGGTCTCGGCGAGTGCGGCGCCCACAGCATCCCCGCACAGTCTGCAGCAGCAGCAGCAACAGCAAATGTGGAACGGATACCCGCAGCAAGTGCGTTACGAGGAAGCGGAGTTGCTGCGACGGGCCCAGCGCGCAGAAGAGGAGGCCGCGAGAGCTGCGGCTGCTGCGGCAGCGGCGGCGCGAGCGTTGCAGGAGGCACAACAAGCGCGGAAGGAAGCTCTGGACATGGCCGCCAATATAGCGAGGTACAACAGTGCAATGCAGCAGCAGCAGGTCCAGCAGCAAGTGCAAGCTCAAGCGCAAGCGCAAGCTCAGCAATACCAGCAAGTGCAGCAGTATCAGCAGCAGCTTCAGGCGCACCACCAGCACCAGTTGCAACAGCAACAGCAGCATGAGTACCATCACCAGCAAGCTCAGCAGCAGCAGGCTCAGCAGCTCCACCAGCAGCAGCTCCAGCAGCACCAGGCGCTCCACCACCATCTGCAACTGATGCAACAGCAGCATCAACAGCAACAACGGCCTGCGAATGTGTCTCCCAGTGACCGCTTATTGCAGCAGCAGATGCGTCAGCAGCAGCAACAACAACATCCTCCACGTGCTCCGCCCTCGGATCGGTGAGCAGCGATGAAGCCTAGCAACGAGAGCCATAGAGCAAAGACCCACGGAGATGAACCCCCAAAGCGGCCAGCCATCACAACAGCGTAACTATCTATGGGATCAATGTGCACGTGCTCGTATTTGCATGACTCCTGCTTGTCCTGCCCTGCTCCTGTGCCGTGTATCGTGTATCGTAAGTCTTGTGTACTCAAGTTTCGTGACCTACTGCGGGAGACGCTGTGAGACGCAGGTAAGGCTTGATCTCGTGTGTGCCCTGCGGGAAGAGCTTCTTGGCAGCGTCTGTGGGCACATCAGGCTCTACAAAGACGTCGTCGCTCACCTTCCAGTTCACAGGCGTCACGACTTGCTCGAAGGTGCTGAGCTGCAAGGCGTCCAACGCTCGCAGCACTTCGTAGAAGTTGCGACCAATAGCCATGGGGTAATAGCTGAGCATGCGCACGGTCAAGTCCAAGTCGAGAACGATGGTGCAGCTGAAGGGGAGTCGCGCGGCGTCCGCAGTGTGCTTAGGAGCACCCGCTGCCACGAGCCCCAGTCGTCGAGACAACTCGCCGTCCTCATCTGCCAGCACGGGGAAGCCCAGCTTGACCTCCTGCGTCTCGTTCACGTCGGCCAGGAAGGGCGTTTGCTCCTGAAGCGACGCTATGTGCAGCCCCAGAACGCGAGCGCCACGGGCTTCAAACTGGTCCTGCAGCTTCTGTAGCGCCCCCAGCTCCGTGAGCCACACGGGGTGACGCGCCTGCGGGAAGGAGCAAATGACTCCCCAGGCGCCGGCCAAGTAGTCCTGTGCACGAACGACGCCCACCTGCGACTCGCCCACTAGATCTGGAAGCTTGGAGCCGATCTGCAGTTGGCGTGAGGCTGCTGTGGAACTGCTCGCCATCTTGAAAGCACTGGAGGTGGAGTGTGACGCGCGACAAGAGAGAATGAAGGCTGCAGTGCAGCGGCCACTAACGACCTTTCAAGGTTGGATTCGAGCACGGAGACCCCACAAGTACTGGCGGCGATGGAGACGACGATGGATGAAGCTGTTGCAGCAGCGGAAAACGCGGTGGAAACAGACGCGTCGTTAGTTGCGCGACGGGAGAGCAGAGACAAGAAGGACAGGAAGAGCAAGAAGGACAAGAGGGACAAGAAGGACGAGAAGGACAAGCAGAGCAAGAAGCGGAAGGAAAAGGGTCGCAGCCGCAGTCGGGAGCGCAAAACTGCCGGTGTCACTCAAGACAGCAATGTCGACGCCAAGCAGCAGCGAGCGAGTAGCCGAAGGTCTCAGAGTCCGATACGTCGATCGAGACGACGGAGCGAAACACAGCGACGCAACGAGATTGAGAACCAGCGAGAGATTCAGCAGACTGAGGCAGGGCGCGAACCTCTCAGCAACAACCGCTTTTTACGCAAAGCTTCGCCGAAGCGTCAAGCTTCACCCGATGCTCCTGAGATGCGAAAGGATGTAGCAGAAGCTGCAGAGGACGATGAGGACGAGGATGACCCCACGCCAGCATCGAGACTGCTCCCCAACCGAGTCTCCGTACCAGACGGGAGAACGATAGCGAGGATCATAGTGACGCCCGAGACTAGCTCTACTGGACGAGGTCAAGCGCTGACGACGTCTCCATCGGCAGTGGTGGTATGGACGAAGGAGCTCCAGGAGCGAGAGATGGCTGGGGTCTTTGTGAAGGCTGAAAGACGACAGTTCATGCGCTTGGAGCCCAGTACACTCAACCGACTGGAGGCTCGACTACAACGAGAGTTTGCAGTGCCACCCGCAGGTCGAAAAGCGGCGGTGAAAGACGGTGTTGTGTCGAAGCAAAGAGGTGTAAAGTCTGCCGACTCACTAGTAGTGAGGAAGCTGCTGCTGCAGAACGTACTGGACCCGGATAGTAACTCTCGGACTTCGTATGATGATGGTGAAGATACTGACAGTGTGGATAGTTCTGGGCCCTCCGAGTTCTCAAGAAACCAAGGGGTCTGCCGTGACGAGAAAACTAGCACGGCACTGCTGGAGATCTTTGTGGATCGCGTTGTGCTGGACGATCACGTAGCGTTCACATTGTCGGATCGATTGGTCGCCCAGCTCCACGCGCTGTACGCGGCGTACGCGCGACTGCAGCAGCGACAGCCGTGGCAGCTCCAGCTTCAGCGCATTGACGAGTTCCTTTCCAGCGGTATTGGCCTTGACAGTCACACTGCCGCAGCCACAAACAGTGACACTGCAGCTACAAACACCGACAAGAGTGAGAATATGATGCGTCAGGCCAGACAGGAGATCAATCAACTACTGACAGAGTTGGAAGCGCTGGGGCTCACGCACCAACAGCTTTTGGGCAAGACGAACGAGCTACGAGAAGCCGAAAACCGCTCCGCGTCGTCAGGGATGCCATTTGCCGGTATCAAATCTCATCAACGCTCGCAACCTATTGATCTCACGCCTGTAGAAGCTCTTTTGGAACTCATGAACGGCGGCGTTGACAACCAGACTGATGAAGAAACTAGTAATAACGGTGAGAGGGAGGTCAAGCGAGAAATGCGCGAGATCTCCGAGCGCATGAGGACACTTGTCAGTTCATCCACGCACGCGCTGCAGACTGTTTTGGTGCTGGAAAGCGATCCCACTGGCTCCAATGGTGCCAAGACAGTTGTGAACGTGCCTAGAACCCTGCGACTCTATGTGGTACTCCGGGTGAATGGCAAGATTGCATGCACCACGAAGGCGCGCGTCTGGTCCCGTGGAGAGGCGCGCTTTGCCGAGCGATTGCGGTTCAAACTGCCATTCTTCCCAATGTCAGTCTGCGCTGAGGTGTTCGAGAAGAGAGTGCTTGCTCGAGACGTGCTGCTGTCTACGAGTGCCATCCCCGTACTGGTTCCTGGGTACGATATCTCCCATAAAGCGACGTCCCACCTCACCACTCCATCGTCTCTTGAAGCATGGGGACACGATTGCGGTCATCGAGTGTCAGCCGCCAGTCTCGCGCCCAGTGACGAATGGTACCAGTTCAGCAGCACCACAGAGATCCCACGACTACAGTGGCATCGCTCCTTCCACAACTCGCCGCTCTTTGCGCGCACAACACGTCGTCCCCAAGGCCGACTACATCTTCGAGTCGCTTGGATCCAAGAGAGCGTTGTGTCGTCCAGCTTGGAAACTTCTACGGAGTCGTTTGACTCAGTGTGTCTGCCTCCCAGGCGACCCAACGCTGCTGGTGGGCTGTTCACCACACGAACACGCGTCAAGCTTGTCGGAATGCCCATGAGACAAAGATCCATGGAGCTTCACCCCGGCAGCGAACGAGGATTCAGTAGCGAACGTGATTTTCTGCGACTCGTCGATCCACGACAGTTGTCGGTGGACCCGAATGACCCGGAGAACGCGGCTGTAAGACGACTGCAGAGCGAGTTCCAGGAGCGACAGGAAGCGAGCATGTCTGGTGTGGGCCAGCGAGAGATCTTCCGCACAAGTGCGAGCTCGTGGGGACCCTCGTTGATTGCCAGCGATGGAACTGGACGAGGGCTGACAAAGCGTAATCGGCTGCTGCGACTTCGTGACCGAGAGTTCATGGCTCAACACGGCTCGAGCGTGTGCAGCTCGGTCGCAAATCTCGAGGATGCAAAGGTGGAACCCTCACGCTGGCGTCCAGAGTACGCAGTGTTTGACGAACCGCTTCCGTTGACCGAGAACGAGTTACTGACTGACGAGCGACTACTGCGGCTGATGCGTCCGGAGCTTCGTGCTTTCGACCGGAGAATGCAGGTTGAAGAAGCCGACCGTGCCGATACGTCCATTGTGGAACGTCATCGTCTGCAACAGTTGCTTAAGCTCCAGGACTTTCACGAGCGAGTGCGTCAGACGCAAGCAGTGCAAGGATACAACTCCTCCCAAGCTGCAGGACCTCGAGGCCGTGTCAAATCACTGGCGGACATTGTGCAGGAGCAACCTTTGCCTCTGCTTCCTGGAACGCTGAACCTGCCAGCACTCGGCGCGTTGTTCGCCAGACGACGGCGTTTGCGTCCACGAGCCAAGACATCGACTCCAGCACCGCCTTCCTTGGCTGCACATTGGCCCACAGCTTGCACGCTATACGTGCAGGTTCAGAAGGCATCGAATGTCCCTGTGCGGCTTAAAACTCACAGCGTTGCAGAAAGCGGAAGTACCACCAAAGGGAAGGAGACGCGTGGCAAGCTGACCCGACAGAAAAAGAGTCCCCGAATTCTGTCGCTTGGAGCTCCTCCCGAAGGAGCTTCAACACCGAACACGCCAAGAGAGTCAACCCTAGAGACGCCTCGCACGGGTGCCGTACTGGAATATGAGAGTCACGTGTTCGTGCAGGTGAACTTCCAGGACAAGACACGACAAACCTCGTGCGTGGCTGTCATGGGAAGTGCCGCCCTCGGTAAAAACTCTTTGGGCTCGCATCCCGTGTGGATGGAGACACTGGCGCTCCCATTCCGACCACCGCGTGGCGACTGGAGCCCCGCAGCTATCGACAGCACTCAGGACGTCATCCGCTTCAGTCTCTTTGACCGGGTGACGAGATCAACTGCTGCGACGGAGGACGGAGACCGACAGGACGGAGAGGAAAGGATCGGTGCTCAGACGCGGTCTCTGCACCGTGAAAACTGTTTTTTAGGCACGGTGGAGGTGCCCTTTTCGACACTTTACCGCTGTGGCGGCCGTGTGGAAGCCTCACTCCGCTGTGAAATGCCCGTGGAGCATTTGGGGTACGCTAATCTTCAGGTTCTTGCGACTGCTGCAAGCGGGAGTGTTGCCACAGCGCCCAACACGCCTTCATCTGTGGGAGTTGGCAGCGCCGGCGAGGCTGGAGCTTCTCCGCGGCGTCGGAAGCGGAGATTCTCGTTCAGCCCAACAAAGAAAGCCGCGGCTGCAAACACCGGCCACAAGGGTCTGAAGAGCCCCAGGAGCCTCAAGAGCCCAAGGAGTCCGAGAAGACCCGAGTCGAGTCAGGCCAGTGGCGTTGATGGGGATGAGGACAGCAGAGAGGACCCCGAAGGTCTCGGCGTGGCAAAGCTGACTCGTGAGGCCACCTTCCTTAAAGTCACGCTGCAGCTTGACCCTGCTCTACCCGTATTGGCCTCGACAATCGAGAAAGGTGGTGTGTGCGGCACAGAAGGTCCTGCTGGTGTCTCCACCTCGCAAGACAAGCTGCTGCTTGACCATGCTCAGCGCTGGGCGACTGCGGCCAGGTGCGCGATGCCAGCAGGACCAGCGCGACAGCGGGATTTGTGCGTCTTTGCACGCAACTTAGATCACGGCTCCACCTTCCTCCCGCGGTTCCTGCGAGCACAAGCACCACCTCCTGAATTGACGACCTGCTCAGTACGTGCGCTAGTACGCTTTGTGAGGCTGATCCCGTTCCTGGACGACTGGGTGGCCTTCGATGGTACCGCAAAGGACGTCTGGTGCACGTCTCAGGAGCTGCTGGACATGGGCGCAGGCGATCATGAAGAGCACGCCGTGCTGTTGGCCAATCTCTTTGCCTGGTATGATCGTCAGCACCATGGAGACGATAAGAAGCGTCAGAGCTGGAAGAGCTATCTCGTACTGGGTCGTGCCGTGCCCGATGGGAAAACGGTGTTTGTGCTACGTCACGGTGTGCTCTGGAGTGCCAGTCGTGGTGTAGGCTACGCCGTCTCGGACGCGCGGTGTCCTCTGCGTGACGTGTCACTTGTTGTGTCGAGTGACAATGTATTCGCCAATGTTCAGCCCGTGCCACCGCCTGCTGACGGTTGTCAAGATTTTGACTGGAATATCGAGGGCAACAACAAGTGCTGGAAACCCTTCTTCCCCTCTGGTCGCCGTGACGTTGTGGCCTTGCCGCCCAGTGTACAACCCCGAGAGTTGCTTTATCGATCCACGCCGCGTGAACTCGTACAACAAGTAGAGTGGGAGCTGCGTGAGGCGCTCAAACTGGCGGTTCGCCGCTGGCGCAGTGCACACTTCACCACAACGTTCAACGAGGCAGCAGGACTCCAACTTCGCGATCATCTGATGTTCCTCGAGTGCGAGGCCAGCGGCCAAGATGACGATCCGCAGCTGACGACAACCACTGACGCTGAGCTAAGTCCGAGGACCACGCGTAGACTCAAGCAGAAGCTCAAGATGAAGCTCAAGCTGCCCGTGCAGCGTCGACATCCAGGTGAAGGCGTACTGCGCGAACTGCAGCGCTCCCGAGAGGTCTGTGGGTTGCCGCTTCACGTCTCCTTCACCGACATCCCGCGCGCTCTGGAGGTGGTCAAGAATACGGTGAGTCTGGGCTTGCATCTGTCTTTGTGGGTGAATACAAGATGCGAGATGACAGCACTCGTCAGCGAGGTTTGCTGTCTATTACTACTACTGCTCGACTGCTCAACTGACCTGTGGCTGGTGCTCGTGACTGGACAGAACATCCACTACAACGAACGGCCAGGCGTCGAGTTCGCGCTGGCCGTCTACGCTTGTGCGTATCCGAACAGCGTGCTGTCCGTGTGGGTCTACTTGGCCGCACTCGTGCCTCTATAACACTCGGAAGGCTACTTGCTGCCCGCGGGGTTAATCTGCTGGAGCAACTGAGCCACCTTGGCCTGCAGCGCCTGTAGTTTGGACGTGGCCTCGCCTCGAGACTCTTCTGACAGTTCTTCTGGCCGCGACAGATCCACCACGTGCTCGTCGTCCAGCCGAATACACGTCGAAGCCTCCAGATTGTCTCCGAAAGTGGTCACAAGCGACCCGGCGGGGGCTTTCACGACCGTCTGCGCCAGATCCGGCATGACTGGGGACCCGCGCGCCGTGTACAACGTCTCGCCACGACGCACGACAGTGCGAACCACGGTGTTGGGGGCGAAATTTGGGTCTCGACGGTACAGTGGCGTCTCAAATGCTGACAGACGCTGGTTTCTCTTGCTGGAATAGTCGTCACCGCTGCCTGGTGTGGCTGCTACGATGCTATGGCGAGCCAGAGAAGACCGTGTGCGCATTGGGGATGGCTGTGGGGACGGCTCCTCTGCTGGTTCTCGCGCGTGAGACGACTGCGGCTCGGAATCTTGGACGGACACGCTGTGAATGGCGCTGTGGAGGTCGCCGCCGAAGTCGCGGACGAAGGTCTGCCAGGACATCCGACGCACCGCTTCAGGAAGAAACATGAGCTGCACCTTGAGCTCCATCTCTAGGTCTTGTGCTCGCCGCTCCGCGTCTGCAAGCAGCTCTGAGCACTGCTCCTCCACTGCACAATAAAGATGATACGCCACACACAGAACGGAGAAAGGTCAGCATGACCCACGTGTTCCCCACATCGTCAGCGTCCGTTCACGTCTTCTCCTTCTCCCTACCTTGTGTCTCTAGCTCGTCCAAAAGTGCCATGAGCTTGAGCTTGCGTTTCTTCTTGCCCTGCACGACACTGCTGTCCGCCGTCACAGACTCGCGTGGCCGCTTCTTGGTGAGACCCTTCTTCTTGTGCTGCTTTTTGAGCGACGGCGCCACCTCTACCTGCGGGGAAAGCGACCGGATAAAGCACGAGCCAGTAGCGTTGCTGCCCACGTCGGCCTCCGTGAGGTCCACCACCGTGTTCTCCCCGATGGCCTGCAGCGGACCGATCCCCGTGGCCGTACGTGAGCTGCCGTTGGCGGCGCTGCGCCGCGACCGCCGCAGTGTGCGTCCTACACGGCGTCTGCCGCTGGTCGTCATGCTCTTCTAGCTGCGGCGGCTCAGGTTCTGCTGCCGTGCGGGGAGGCGCGCGTGCAGGCTTCCTGGGCTTCTTCCTTCCTGCCTCGCTCCGTCCGTGCGTCTCGTTTGGAATTTTGAATCCGCCTCGCTGGCGGCCTTTCTATTATCCAAAACCAGTGATCTAGTCCGGACTAAGTCAGCTGCATCGTATTAGGTGCTAAAGGTAGTGATTTAGTGTTGGAACTGGCCAATTGGAGGCGCCACGTGAGCACTCGAGAGCTACATGCCTCCAAGCGCATGAACTGCGCTCCAGCGTCAGTCTCCCCTTGCGCCAAAGGAGCCACGGGCGCAACCTGTTGCATCCTGCACCCGCGTCAACACGCTGGGGGCCTTGCACTGCTCCGAGTTAGCTCACTGTGCCGTCGCCGCCGCCGACGCTGTCGCCCATTTGGATGCCGCCTTCCGCTAGTCGCTGCCGTTGCTGGCGCCGTTCGATCGCTTGACCCAGGCAGAGATCTTACTGAAGATGACCCCGACGAGGATGCCCACAATGAAGATAACCCCCATGGAGCTGAGGTACTCGAAGGCCGTGATCATGCTCTGCTCCGTCTCGGACTGCTGGTCCGTGTACCAGGCCTCGGTCAGCATCTTCCTCTTGGTCCAGACCTTGTGCGCCAGGTAGGACGCCACGCCGATGGTGAGCACGCGCGTCATAAAGGGCCGCTCCTCGCGCTCCGACTCCACGTTCGGAGACGCCCCCGCAGTCGCCGTCGCCGTCGCCGTCGCCGTCGCGGCCGCCGCCTTGCGCTTGCTGGCCGCAGTCTTCTTCTTCGCCGCCATCGTCGTGCTTGCGCTCGAGGAAGTGGACCTTCGCCCTCTTCTGGGTCCGTCGTCTGACATGCAAAGGCCGAGGCAACACTTGGCTTTTGTATTGACTACCGCCACATCTTGCCTTCCAAAGCTGACATTCAAAACAAAACCTAGCCAATAACAGTGCTTGCAGAAAATTGGATTGCTTCCTTTGCTCTAACTCGCAAATTGCACTGGGCTAGGTTCGACTCGAACGCATCCCATTGGATCGAGCTGAGGCCTCTACCGATTTACCGGAGTGGAACCGGTGGCTCCCTTTCGAGCGTTTGGTGTACACCACATCCGCGCCGCCTTTTGGTGGAAGGCGGCCGCCGTGGCCAAGTCCGAGGGGAGGCACAAGCAGCACAGTCGGCAAGCGCAGTGCAAGATGAAGGTCCGCTCGTCCGTGAAGCGCATGTGCGACGGCTGCAAGGTCGTGCGTCGCCGCAAGAAAGTGTACGTCATCTGCGACCGCAGCCCCAAGCACAAGCAGCGCCAGGGCTTCCACACCAGCGCCGCCGCTGCCGCGCAGGACAGCGCCGTGGCCGACGTCCAGGCTGCGCCCGCCGTCGACTTCCAGGCAGTGCTCAAGCAGATGCAGTTCCCGGGCCTGGCGCCCTTCAAGGCCTTCCGCGAGGCCGCCATCAACGTCCCCAAGCTCTGCTAGACAGACCCACTCCTGTGCTCTCGGCAGACAGGCGAGCGGATAGAGCACAGCGGCGCCAGCAGCAAGATGTCTGCGCACGCGGCGGCAAGTTAGCTAACCACCGATTCAACAGATCTCATTGCCGTGCGTGCGTGGCAGTGCTGCTATCGCGTACAAGTGTTTGTGCTACCTGACGCCGCATCCCCCTCTCTTGGCGTTGGAAGTGTGCTTACTCGACCACAGTCTACCTTTCCAGGTGGCGTAGGGTGGAGTCGAAATGTGCTGGCCTGCAGATATCACTGCCTACTGCCATTTGAAGCAGACCATGTGGCGTTTGTATCTCCAGATCCACTGGCGCCTGTTGTTCACGGCCACAAGGAAGAGTTTGCACGAGCACTCGATCTACGGGACAACGCTTCGTTACGACCACCTCACCTTTGCTTGTCTGCTTCGCCTCCTTCGCCCGCAGATTGCCGGGTTCTGCTTCAGTTTGTCTTGCCATCATGGTCGAGATCCACGACGGCGGTCGGTGCGACAGCCAGGAAGACTCGGTAGGCGCCGAAAAGGAAGGCGCTGAGTACAGCCATGGCGAACATGAGCTTAGCAGCCGAGAAGCGCTCTTCCTCGCTCAGCGTCCGCTTCTGACCGTCGCCGTGCTCAGCGTCTGATGCAGCACCGCCGCGATTCCACACGAGGTTCTCCACCTTCTCCTTCCATGTTTCGGCCTCCTGGGCCCCTGCCGCCTCGTTCTCCGCCGCCTGTTGCTCCTGATGCAAGAACTCTTCCTGCTCCGGGTCTTTCGGGACATAGCACGTCCGACCTTCGTACTGCTCGTCACAAACGCACATGCCGTTCACGCAGTCGCCGTGACCGCTGCAGTGCTCGCGATACACACACATCACTGCGCGGTCCGACGCGGGGAAGTCCTCCATATCTGCGTAGCCACTAGACAGCGAGTTCACGTACCGTTCAAAAGCTACGTCGTGCTCAGTAAGCTCCGTGTCCAGGAATTTGGTCAACTCCAGTTCCACGGATGGGAACACCAGATTGAAGCGGCCACGACGCGCGTATTCGGTGGCAGCGGCAAACAGTTTGCGAGCCACATAGGGCGGGAACCACCCAGGACAAGACCAGCAGGACGTATCCCAAGTGCGGTTCTTGTCGCGACACTTGTCCACGCAGAACTTGGCCTCAGACGGACGGAAGAACTGCTCAAAGGGGAGCTGCGCCTGTGGGTGCACGCCCACAAGGTTCAGCAGGTCGCGCAGCACGCGCTTCTTGATGGCTGCGTCCGTGCCCAGTACCGACTGTCGAGGTTCCATGGACGGATTCGAGTGCACGCCCACAAGCCACGGCTTGGCTGAGTCGTCAAATTCAAAGTCGAACTTCCACAAACTGAAGAAGTTGCCACTCAGGTCTGACGGCGTGTCCTCATCACCGCCAAGTGGTGCCGCACGCTTTAGCTTGGCCTGCTCTGCCCGGAACTTGCTGCGGTTGCTGAGCACCGTCTTGGCGATGACAGCGTCCACCTCGTCCTGTAGACGCTTCGTATCGATACCTTTGCGCTCCATGTACCGCTTCACCACCCACCAAGCGTTTGTCCCTTCCCTTGCGGCTGATGGCACCTCGTAGAAGTCAGTCTGGAGGTCGGGGAAGTCCCAGGGAGAGATGTACTCGCTGTCAACAGTGTACGTTTTCGGGTCCGCTCCCACGTCCAGAACACTCGGGTAGTCCAGCTTGGCGATCTTGATTAGCGCATGGTCGTACACATAGATCCGCAGCGGATCCACAGAAGTCACAGCCACGTAGAACCCGACGCGGAACTTGTGGCTGTCGAGCAGGAACGGCTCCACGTACTGGTCCACAACCACCTGCTTGTCCTTGAACTCAGTGGACTCCAGTTTGAGCTTCAGATCTTCTTCAGAAACAAACACAGCGCCAATGTTTGCCTGATCTTCGTTGCTGTTGGCAGCGCGCTCACTCAGCACGAAGCGCTGGTAAATGTGCGCGTCTTTCTGCCGCTTGACCTCGTGTTCGGCTTTCTTGCGTACCTCCGCGAAGGCTTTGGTCAGCTTTTCGCGATCGCGTGGGAGCTCAAAGTGTGCCGGCACAAAGTCGTAGAAGAACTTGCCCTCCTTAGTCTGTAGCGCCACTGCGTGCTGGTACAGCAAGTCGCGAGACGTGAGTTGCTCCGAGCCTGGCAGGTAATTCAGCTTGGTAGCGAACTCGTGCGGGAGGCTCAGCTGGTCCAAGCGTGGCGTCGCCTCTGTGCTCCACACGAGATCGATGTCCTTGCTGTTCTGCAGCACCTGCGCCCAGCGGTCTGCATCGCTTGCATCGCCAGCGCCAAACTGCTCGATGCCCAGTGCTTCCAGTTGCTGCAGCACCTGCTCATGCTGACTGCCGGCCTGCTCCGGCAGGAAGAACCGCGCGCGCGTGCGCGGGACTGCGTCCACCGCCACCGCGTGGATACATGCCAGCAGGAGTAGCCACAGCAACAGCGACAGCAACAGCCTCCCCGAAGCCGCTCTCCGCGCCCGCTGCGGAGTCTCCATGCGCGCTTGCCTGGCGAAGATCCGGGACGTTTTCTTATGCCGTGCTTTGTGGGGGTTCCGCACCAAGTTGCCCTCCAGCAACCGGAATAGCCTGTGGAAGCCGATATCACGTTTGCGTTCGCGTACTTAACTACAACTCAATACTATCGTAAAATAACGCAGTCTTGTTCGACAACCCTTTTCAGTGCTTTACTCAGATACCATATTTCATTGGATACAATCTTGTCTATTGTCATTCTTCAGTGTTTCTGGATGGATGCCCGGCAGTCCGCGAATAGTGGTGACGCGGCAGTTTCCCCAGACCCAAGAGCCGACGCGAGCGGGGCCGAAGCGCGCGGGGGAGATGGTGCCGGC
>JAADYK010000318.1:0-24279 GCA_023338225.1 Halophytophthora batemanensis
ATTCTGCTTCGCGCTAGCTCCAACTCTCCTCCATGTGTGTTTATACACCACGTATGCTACAACACTACCTTGCTCGGGCCCACAGCAGCAAGAAGTCAGGGATACAGCAGCAGCACCTCGTTTCCCAGTGCACGCTCAACAGACACCACTTCTCCGTGGACACCCCAAGTCGCGTGCTCCAACGCATGCATCCGTGCAAGCAGTGCGCGAAAATCTCGCCCCAGAGCCACGGAGAGGCCAAAACGAACTGCATCCCACAGCAAGTGACCAGCCAGAAGTTGACCAAGGCGCACTCGGGATAGAGAGTTCACAAATCCAAGCCTGTATCTTTGACCTCCGTGAATGTATTCTAGCCTTTTGAAATCAATTCAAATCTCTCACAATTTGCCCAAAGTACCTGGATGCCGCCCACCGCGTCGACAATCGTGGAGCCCTCCTTGGTTACTGCAGCTCCCGGCTATAGTTCTGGCGCATGAGCCTGCTTCGCATTACCATGCACTTGCGCTGCGCTGCGCAAAGCCTTCAAGTGGTGCCTGCATTGTTCCGACGGCATTGAACGGTGGGATCACGGATGGCAAACAACGCGACTTCAAGCCTGCGCTCTCTCGCGCATATGGGCCAGGAAGCATGGCTACCGCGCAATTGCACGGACGCACGTAAAGCAATCCACATCCGCCTCAACGATCTCTGCTGCGCACGGAGGTGATACTCCCCACGTGTCTTCTGAGGCATTCGGGAGGTCGCCAGCCACCACGAGTTGAAGCGCGCCAATCCACTTCAAGTCTGGCTGGGGCACCCGCCTCGTGGCTTCCTTGCGGGTTGTTTGAACCAGAGATGCCCTTGGCGTGATGACGGCCCGACATGAGCAGGGGACTGCTAGCCAGCTCGGGCCGGCTCGCGCCGGGCTGCCATCACACCACGAACATCTCGATTATGCTGATTGTTCTCCATGTGGCTGAGAAGGAATCCCGCTGTTGTTGGACACCGAAAGCCAATGGTGAGCGAGCGAGCCACGCGCGACTTGACGACGTGAAGTGGGCGATGGCCAGCCGATATGTGAAACACCATGCGACGTTAGCTCAAGGGGGATCGGGCTGCCGCAGCGACAAGCCTCCGACCACGATGTATGTGGCGTCCGGGCCACTTGATCCAACCGCCAGTCACCGTGTCGACACACCAGCCATCGTGGCGGCCGCCAAGACTCACGCATTGCCGAGACGGAGCCTCGTGTCTTGTGGCCACCCACCATCTCGCTGACTTTGACTGGACGGCGCTGCACGTCTCGCTGACTCGCAGTGACGGAGGGTGTCGGCCACGCCACGCCACGCTAGCTGATACGCGTCTTAGCCTGAAGGAGTGGCTGGGGGTCCGCGTCGGCGGCGATGCTGGCCCGAAAGACCGCTTTTCGTCGTCGCAGACGAGCAAGGCACAGCGCCGCGCCTCAAATCGCAGATCTCGCGATGCCGGCGCCGTGGAATTGAGCTCCAGCGCGCGGAGACGCGGCACCGACGGTCAGTGAACGCCGCAGAGACTTGAGGCTGCGCTGCCGCCGCTGCTTGTGCGGCGCAGGGCGGGGACATGTGCATCCGCCACCCCAGCCTCCCCTCAATCCTCGAAGTGTCCAGCCGAGGCGACGGAGTCCCCAGCCCGCCCATCCGACTCTCCGGACTTGTATTTTCGCGTGGCTGGGAGGGTTCATGCTCCGAGTAAGTATCCATCGTCAAGTGTTCAGTTCTGTATCCGGCACTCCCTCTGGGGCCAACTTGATCCCCATCGCCGCTCAGTGCGTGATCCGGATAACCAAATGTTCACTTTCACAAAGTTGTCGGTCTCGTTAAAGTATGCGTCGGCTGGATTGTCAGCAGGACTCAGCACAAGTGGGTACAGCGCAGCAGGACGGGATGCGTGGCTCCGAGTAACTCCAGCAGGTCTTTGAAGGCGGATCTGCCTGCCCTGTGCGAGATTGCAACAGCCTTCAGGCACAGACGCAGCGCCATCCGGGGCTTACGTGCGCCTTCTCTCCACCCTTTAGCCTGTGGCTCGCTGCCGGTGTCGCAGCCACGACCAAGGGCGCAGCAAGTGCAGCTCGTTGAGGCATTCCCAAAAAGCAACAGTGCCCGGCAGGACCCCGTGGAGCGTTCGCTTCCGATTCCGATTCCGTGTTCCCGACAATGGATACGTGGGCTGGCAGAGCTGGCGGCTTGGGCGCGCCCCACGTGGCGCTCTCTCGCGCACAGAGCACGCAGCTCGAGAGCATGCTGAACCAGCAGGTGCAGGACGCCATCCGTGCACACGCGTCCCAGGGCAACGCCCGCGAGGAGTTGGACGCGCCCTGGAAGAGTGTGGGGTCTGTGGGCCACCTCAAGACCTACAAGCAGCGCGGCACCGACAGCTGCAGCACTGAAGCGGCCTGGGCTTCCACGGTCACGAGCAGCGGCCACGCGAACATCGAGCGTCAGCGTTCCAGCGGCGTCTGGCACACGTGGAACCCACGCAACCGGAGAAGCACTCGCAGTGGCCGCCAGAGCCGCAGTCTGCGAGCCAGCAGCCGCCTGAGTCGCAGCGGGAGAATCAGTCGCTCGCGAGCAATGTCACGCGGTGCCGGCAACGATCTGGCTGAAGCCCGCGGCGCGAGTCCCAGAGACGTCTCCGAGATGCCGCTGCAGTCGTTCCGTACCTTTGGACGCGTGCAGGGCCACTACCGCGACATCCTGGACGTCCACCACGCCACCAACTCGGTCGATTTCCTGCAGCAACAAAAGCTGCTGTCGCCTTGCACCGTGGACGCCGTCGTGCTGCGGACGATTCGTGCCTCCAAGGACAGCTATCTGGGTCTCAAGTGGCTGGCGGAAGCGCCTTTCGGCGGCAAACGCGACGTGTGCTACGTCGAAATGGTGGGCTACACAGTCAACGGCTCCGGTCGGGAGATCGGCTTCGTGGCCATGGCGTCTGTAGACGTGCCTGAATGCCCCGAGATGACCAAGTTCTTCCGAATGCGCATGAAGCGCACGATGCTGGTGATCCCGACGGACGAGAACCCCAAGGTCACGTCCGAGATCTTCATCATGGGTGCAACGGACAGCGGTGAGCCATCCATGGTGGCCAACGCGCAGCACCGTCTCACCATGACCATCCTGAACGACATCTCGCTGGTTATCGACTCGCAGAACCTGGCCAAGCAATCGCTGGCTCGTCAGCACAACTGGGTGCCCGACCAGAACCGCCCGGCGTGCTCGATCTGCAGTCGCAAGTTTAACTTCATGTATCGCCGACGCCACCACTGCCGCCTCTGCGGTGACGTTATCTGCAAGACGTGCTACGTCCTGCGTGCTGTGCCAGGCGCCGCCGCGTCCGACGCGGAAGTGGGCCAGATGCACCAGCAGGCAACGGAGTGCTCCGGCTCGGGTCCGTCTTCAGCCGCGGCCATAGGCCAGACCAAGTTCTGCGTGCGCTGCGTCATGGGACTGCGCACGATCGACAGACGGCTGGACAACTTCTCGCACATGATCACTGAGCTGCTCGCGACGGACGTGACGGTTGGCAGCACGTCTGTGAGTCTTGAACAGGACGTGCAGCCAACACTCAAGTCGCCACCTTCCATGCTTCGGGACTCCTCCGTCACGTACTTCAAGCGCGGGAGCAAGCAGAAGCGCACACTGGACTTGGGTCAGCTCTACAAGCTGCCGTCAGTGCAGTCTGAAGCCCCCGATGCCGCTTTCACCGTGTGCGATATTGAGGCCAGCGGCTCCACCAGCGCGAGCCACAGTCGCAGCTCCAGCCGCAGCGATGTGTTGTCTACCAGTGTCACTTCGACCATCGCCCGCAGTGACGTGGGGCGTCTGGACTCGGTCGGCGCGAAGATGCCTCGGCGCTCGCTGTCCATTGATCCCGCGCACTCGAGCTCGTACACGAAGCTGCAGCGTCTGAGTCGCCACAGCTCGGCCGCCATCCTCGAGGATACGCAGTACCACCCGATCATCGCTCAGAACGGGCAGATCCACCTCGAGGCTGTGCACCGCACCGCCTTGAACGTCTGATTGGAGCTCCTCAAGGCGACACCAAGCGCTTGCAGCCAAACGAAGGCTGCAGGACAGCGCAGCGCTGAAGAGTGCGTCATATTTAACATCTCTGCGAGCGAAGCAGAGGTGAGTGCTACGATAGGCAGCCACAGGAAGCGACCGAAAGTCCGTGCACTCTAGTAATCAACCTCTTATGAATCTCAACTCGACTCGATGGATCTCTCACTCAATCCGCTTTTCTGTAGGACACTTTCGTAGAGAGATTCGGATGATCGGAGGTACGTGCCCTCCTTGTCTGTAGCGGTAACGACTCCAGGCAGATATAGCTGGCTGCTCGCCTCGAATGCCACACCGCGTGGTGTCTGCCACTGGCGCTTTATATAGCCGCAAAGCAGGCAACGCTGGCCAGGAATGAAGTCGCACTTGCGTCGACAGAACGCAAAGCCCTTCACGGCCGCCAGCCTCCCCACGCTTTGCTGCGTCTTGCTCGGCAGGCGCTGGCAGTTCCGCCCCGTGCCCGTGGCCCGACGGCCTCGCCAACGCGCGCGGGGCTGACACGGACGCAAGCGAGTGACTTGCAGCTGGCAGACAAACTTGGGTTGCCGCGCCACCATCGGGACAAGTACAAGCCTACAGCAGCGACGACAGGAGACTACGTAGACTTCTAAACGCAGTTCGGCAGCCATGTTCGCCGCACGCATGACCGCGCAGCGTAACATCTCCAACGCCAAACGTACGCGCGAGGCCCACGACTGGAACATTGTGCATGCCATTCATCTTGGTCGTAGGAGCTCGGGCAAGAAAATATCGGAGCAGGAAAAGGGTTCGGAAGCGACCGATCCTGATGCTGCCGCTCCAGAATCGACGGCCATTGTCGCAGC
Source organism: Halophytophthora batemanensis (assembly GCA_023338225.1). Classification (NCBI taxonomy): domain Eukaryota; phylum Oomycota; class Peronosporomycetes; order Peronosporales; family Peronosporaceae; genus Halophytophthora; species Halophytophthora batemanensis. Next base: position 4,901 of record JAADYK010000318.1, read on the forward strand.
CATGCCGCAGGAGATCGCACCGCCTCTGCTAGACGCAGGGCAACCAACAGCCGAGACCAGTCACGGCCATGACAGCTCAAATGCGGAGCTGGAGGACGACGACTTGATCCACCACATCTCACTGGACGGCCTAGAAGGCGCGCGACTGCAGTATGTGCGACTAGCTAACCTGGGCATCGAGACACTCAACCACACGTGGTTCAACTCACTGGTCATGCTATGCATCTCATGGGCTTCACTCTCCGTTGGACTGCAGACGTACCCGGCGCTGTCGGACAGCGCGGTGCTGAGCAACCTGGACCTCTTCGTGCTTTCTGTCTTCATCCTCGAGGCGCTTATCAAGATCCTGGCCGAAGGACTTGCGCCCTGGCGCTTCTTTACAGGCAAAGAGATGCGCTGGAACAACTTCGACTTTGCCATCATTGTCATGAGTCTGCCCATTTGGGGCTCGGCGCTCGGGGGCAACGTCGCCATCCTACGCATGCTGCGGCTTATGCGCATCATGAAACTCGTGAAGCGCATTCCGCAACTCTACATGATCGTCATGGGCCTTATCGGTGGACTCAAATCCATCGGCTACATCATGCTGCTGCTCTTCCTCGTTTTCTACCTCTACGCCATCTCCGGCATGTACGCATGGCAGGATAACGACTCGTTCCACTTCCGCAATGTCCCTATCGCCATGATCACCCTCTTCCGCATGTCCACGCTCGAGAACTGGTCCAATGTGCGTCTCTCCGTCCTCCACATCTTACAATACTCGGTCCATACTCACTGTTCACTGATGTGTGCGTGTGGTAGATCATGAACATCAACTACTGGGGCTGCGATCGATTTCAGGGAGGCTACTACTCGTTCAACCCCGAGGCAGTCGCGAGCTACCAGTTCTGCAACGTTACAGCCGTCTACGGTGCTAATGTGACGGACAGCGAGCTCGCGTCGGCGCGTGCGGTCAACCAGGTCATGGCCACCTTCTACTTCATCACCTTTGTACTTATCTCGGCCTTTGTCATGCTGTCGCTCTTCATCGGTGCGATCACCATGAGCATGACGCAGAGTATGGAGCAGATGAAGGCCGCGCAGGAGGAGATCGAGGTCAAGCGTCGAGCCGAGAAGGCCCGGCGCCGAGCGCTGGAGGCCGAGCGGCGAGCCCAGGAAGCCGCCGAGCGGAAGCGAGCGCTTGCCGCCGCTGGCTTAGGCACCAGACACGCGAAGACTGCGAATGGAGCCGCAGTTGCCGATGAATCTCCCGAACCGCGCAAGAAGGAGAAAGGGCTTTCGGCCGCTGAGCGCAGGGAGCGCCAGAAGATGCGCGAAGTGCTCATGCAGACTTGGGACGACTGCGACCTGACCGACATCTTGTCACACCCTCAGGGAGACAACAACAGCCTCAAAGGCCGATACATCAAGCTGGCTGGACTCGCGGCGCGAGTCGTGGAGCACCACCAGTTCGCCAACTTCGTGACGGGCGTCATCTGTCTGGCTGGTCTCATGGTCGGGCTGCAGACGTCACCGGAGGTGGAAGAGGCCTTGGGACTGGTGCTTACAGCCATCGACACGGCCATTCTCGTGGTCTTCACGGCCGAAGTGGTGCTCAAACTTCTAGCGGAGGGGCTGGAGCCCTGGAGTTACTTCCGCACGGGCTGGAACGTCTTCGACTTTATCATCGTCGTGGGCTCTTTCATGCCTGGAACCGGCAGTATGCTCACAATGCTGAGACTTCTGCGACTGCTACGAGTACTCAAGCTCGTGCGCGCCTTCCCGCAGCTGCAAGTGATCGTGTCGGCACTGCTCAAAGGCGTGGGTTCCATCGGGTACATTGGGCTTATCCTGCTGCTGTGCTTCTACGTCTTTGGCATCCTGGGCAACATGCTCTTCGCGGCGAACGACCCGTTCCACTTTGCCAATTTGCACTACGCTATGATCTCGCTCTTCCAACTCGCGACCATGGACGGCTGGACAGAGACGCTCTACATAAACTACTACGGTTGTGGCTTGTACGGCTACTCCACGTATCGAGCGCTCGGGTACGAGTGTGAGCACAATCCCTCGCCTTTGCTGGCTGTGCTCTACTTTTGTTCCTTCATCATACTGGGCGCCATGGTGCTTATCACGCTCTTTATCGGTGTCGTCACTACCAGTATGGAGGAGGCGACACAGGAGATGGAGCAAGAGAAGGAGATGCTGCGTCGTGTTGAAGCTCTGCGTGTCAAGCGTGGTGTGGAACCGGCCACTGTGGCTTCCTACATGCAGGTCTTCCACATGCTGGACCTGGACGGCAGTGGCTCCGTGGAAGAAGCCGAGCTGCGCGTTGGACTGTCGGCCATCGGGAAGAACCCGAGCTACGAGGAGCTCAAGGAGATGATGGACGTCGTGGACGAAGACGGCAGTGGCCAAATCGACCTGTGCGAGTTTGTCGAGTTTATGATTCACGTGCGCGAAAAGTCCAACGAGCAGCGTAAAGCTAGGGACACGGCAAGGTCCACAATCGTCTCTGAACGCGAGTCTAAGAGCGAGGGGTCAGCGTCCGAGAAGCCAAGGACGGGCAAAGTCAAAACTCCGCAGGAGGCGGCAGCAGAGACGTCGCCCCCACGACGAGACAGTAGCAGCAGCGAGGACTCAGACGACGAAGGCCACAGCCGTGTCCTCGCCATTGCGCAGCACGACCACGACATTGGCATCGGTGCAGTCAAAGACTCACATCGAAGTCCCGCGTACTCTCCACGATCGGCCCGACACACTGGCAGATCCAACGTACTGCCGTACCAGGTGGAAAACCAGTTCCAAGACGCCAACGACACTGTGGAGCGACCTGCGTCACACAGTAGTTCGTCGCGCGATCACCAGTCAGAGCCCACTTCGCCGCGTTCGGGTCGTGCGTCTTCCTCCAAAGGCAAGATCGTCCCGTCCGGATGAGCGAGCGTACCCCACACATATATCGAGGCGTTAGAATACAGCATAATCCACTTGAAGCCTCTCTCAACGCGAGTCAGGGAGAGATTGTCGCGCACCCAGCAGCCACGTTCTACTCACATTCTTGGTAGTGGAGTCTGCCTACCTGCGTTGCTTCTGTCTGCTTTTAGAACTGGTATTGCTCCAAACTCATCTTCTGCATGAGTGCGAGCTTGACGGCTTCAAAGCCGCCTGCCTTTGCAGCATCATACGGCAGTCGACCGTGACTATCAGCTAGCACGAGACTCGCACCGTTCAGCACGAGATACTCGCAGCACGCAGCGGCTCCAGCACCAGCGCTCGCATGCAACGCCGTCTTCTGCTCTTCTCCTGCGCGGATATTCACGTCGACACCATGCGCCAGACACCACATGAGCTCCATCAGGTCTCCACGCGCGCCGCCAGCGATGAACCGCTTGCCCAGCAGCTCCTTTTGCGCTCCTTCGTCGTCTTCCAGTGCCTCCAGCTCATCGCAGGGCTCTGCAAAACCGTGGAAGTGATATTTGGCCTTGATGAACCGCGCTTTCTCGTCTCGGGATGTCGTGGGAGTCGGCTTCTCCCAGCCAAAGCCGGGCACCGTGTGCTCCCACACGGCATTCACCTTGTCGTTGCCCAGTTCGTCCCGTAGCAGTGTGAGTAGTGCCATATCCCACGAATCCAGCGCCAGCGAGCGTACCTTAGACTCGTGTACGCCCAGACTGCGGTGGATGCCCGAGCACTCGATGCAGAGCAAGCAGCCAATGTTGATGGACACCCACTCGGCTGGCTGTTGGCCACAGTCGGCACAGCTCGGGTTACGCTCTGTGAGTTCCCGGATGACCGACTGTTGCTCCGGATGCACCTCCTGGCGATGGCTCTGTTTCTCCAGTGCATTCTCCGTGCTTCGTCGGGACGCCTCGATCCACTCTCGCATGTCCTGTGCGCTTGACGCTTGTAACAGCAGTTTGGCGCGGTTGGCATCGATCACTTCGAAGCAGAAGGGCAGGTTGGACGTCTCGCTCTCGCGTACTCGGGCCAGTAGCAGGTCGCACACAAGCGTCGAGGTGGAATCCGCATGGTGCTTGCTCGCTCCACCACTACGTGAGGACATCTGGAATAGCTTGCCAGCGTGGATCTGGAACCAACGTCGCTTCCAACTGCGCGTCGGGAACACAGAGTTGCGCACAAAGAGGTAGCCCTGCTTGGCCACCCCGCCCGGAGCTGAAGCCACTGCTTGTCGACTGCTGAGCGTGTCGGTCGAAATCACTTCCACTGGCAGATCCAGACTTGGGGGTGCGATCTCGCCGCCTGCCGGAGCTTCCAAGGATGCCGCTGCTGCTGGAGATTCGCTGGGCGACGCGGTGAAGGCAGTGACTGCGTCCACATCTTTGGAGAGTCGTGTATCCAGCACTTCGCGCTGCGAAGCCCACATCTTCTCGTCGTCTTCGAATTCGCGACGCGAGACCTGAAGTGCTTCCTGTCGTTCACGGAGAGCTGGCTCCACACCCTTTACGAGTTCATGGCAGGCGTGGAAATGGCCCAGCAGCGCGTACAGCATTGAGTTGAAGCAGTCCACCAGCACGAACTTCTTGAGGCAGTCCAAGCGGTTCAAGTAGCGCACCAAATCGAACCGTGCCAGCTCAAACCTGCGTCGTGCTTGCACCACCTCCCGCTCCAGCGCTCGCTGCTGTTTGCTGACCCCTGTCGTCGCGGGATCTGCGCTGACAGCGTTGGTGCTGCTTCCATTGCTCCCGCCGGTGGATACAGACGCCGGTGGTGTCCCTGAAGCCGAGAACTCGCTTGAATTGCCTCCAATCGTTGGTATAGCGGGGCTTCCCAAGCCGAACATGGCCGAATCCCCCATTCCAGCGTTGGGGGTGCCGTTCGAGCTATTGCCAGACTGCGCTGGCTGTTTGGACTTGCCCAGCATTTTGCCCAACAGCCCCTCGTACTCGTCACCAAGACGGGTGACCTCTTTACGCAGATCTCCAGCCTCTTTGAGCAGCTCCTTGTCTGAGAATTGCTGGATGGAGCGGTGCAAGAGCGACTCGACACCCAGCAGCATGCTCACTCGCGAGCTTTGGACCTGTGCCAGCGTGTCATGCACTTCTCCAAACAGTGCTGAGAGGCTGCCAAGCTCTGGACACGAGGTGGAGAAAATGGCGCGAGCGTACTTGCGCTGCACGAGCTCGTCGGCCAGTGCCGTCTCCTCCTCGCCGAAGCGTTTGCCGGCCGCCGCGTACTCGTGCGAGTGCGCCAACAGTTCCTTGAGCAGCGCACGGAGTCCTGTAAGCGATTCCTCAAAGCCTTCGAGCTGGCGTCGGAACATAGGCGAGTCCTCTACAAAGTCCAGTGCCACGTTCTTACTGGCCCGACACTCCACGTGGCTCGGAGACGACGGCAAGAGCGACGAAGATGACGACGGCGCCGCGGCTTCCGCTACCACCGCCGCGTCAGAGATCTCGTTGACTGTGTGTGTGGTGGAGAACATACGCTCCACGTTGGTCACGTGCGCGTCCAGTTCGTCTTCGCCGTCTTCACCGTCTTCGTCGGGAGCTTGGAGTTCGGATACTTGCTCTTCGACGATGCCGGCTTCCAGGACGGACGCGTCCAGCGTGGCGCTATCAGCGGACAAGAAGCGCGCTGAACGGCGCTGCAGTAGCGGTCCAGGCTTGGCGCTCGGCGTGACTGTGGCGCTCACGCTGCGCACCTTTTTCTCTTTGGTGGAGCTGCTCGAGAGACCCGAGTTGTTGCTCTTGCGACGCGCGGCCTCCTCTTCCATTGCGGCCACGCCGCCGCCCGAGCCAGCCGCGTCCGCCTGCAGCTCGTCGGCTTCGACCTGCAGTCGAGAGAGCACGGCGGGAGGCAGCGAACCGAAGTGCTCGGCGTAGGCGTCCAGCTGTGTCTGCATCTTGAGGATCATGAGGTCCTTCTTGAAGATCACGCGCTGCAGCTCCGCCACGCGCGAGTCCATCTCGCCCGCGGCCGAGGACGTGCCCTTGGCGCTGTCGCCGCCCACGCGCCAGTTGCCCAACCCGAAGGCGGCCTTCATGCTTGCTCTGGAGCTGGCTGCTTGGGCTCGGAGGGAGCGTCGGCGTCTGCCAGCGCGACGTCTTGTTGCTTCGTGGTGTGCTGGGGGCAGGAGGGGGCGCCAGGTTGCCCCGGAAGTCCGCGTTTCGTCCAATCAGAGGGCTGCAAAGAGCCAGCGAGAGGCGCTCTCCGCGTGCTCATTGGCCGAAAAGCACAGCGCAAGTCGGAGCCGACAGGTACCAGACAAGGCGAAGCGAGCAGGAGCGGAAGGGAGGAAGCGCTGAAGCGGTGAAGGCATATGCATGTAGACGAGATCTATAGTTATGTTGCTGATGAAAGGCCACGCGCCGCAGCGCCAGCGTCTGCTCTCTCCCTGACTGGCTGGCTGGCTGGCTGGCTGGCTGGCTGGCTGGCTGGCTGGCTGGCTGGTTGATGCCGCGGCCGCGGCCGTGGCGGGGCCTGCAGCTGCTGTGAAGCTGGCCACCGCTCAGTTGGCCGCGCCGGCGAACACGTCGGCGAACTTGTCCTCGGGCATCTGGCGCGCGGGCTTGCGCTCCTCGCGCTCCGCCTCAGCGTTCTTGCGCGAGACGTAGCGGTCGCGCTTGTCCGCCTTGGCGTCGCGGCGGGTCTCATTGGGCGACACGTACTGCGCGTTCTGGTAGAGCGTCTGGCCGCCGAAGCTGCCGTCAAAGATGCGGATCGGCGTGATCACGAAGCGCGGGCCGATCTCAATGAGCTGCACCAGGTCCTCGCCGCGATGCAGCGCCGCCTGCTCCACCTTCTTGGAGTCCGCCTCGTCCGCCAGCTGGTAGTTGCGGCACCAGACCTTGCCGTCCGCGTAGTAGAAGCTCATGACGCGGTCGATGAAGGGCTTGCTCTTCGGGTGCGCCTTGGGCGTGCCCCACACCTGCGTGAAGAGCTTCTTGATCACCTGGAGGTGCGGCATGTCGTCGAACGCCTTGTCGAACGTCAGCAGCGGTCGCGAGCCCGCCAGCGCGTTGCCCGTCATCTTCAGCTCGTCCATCGTGTGCACTGCGCAAGTCGCAGCCAAACGCAAGGGTCAGCGATGCATGTCCGAGGGACAACCAGGGCAACACGCATGCAAATTCGTACCGTTCTGCACCAAGAACTTGGCGCTGGGGCCCGTGCCCACGCGGCTCACCCACATATACAGGTCTTGGCGCTTGCGCGCCTCCAGGAAGATGGTGGTGTTGCAGCCCTTGATCTCGGCGATCTCGTTCACCACGTGCAGGGTGTCCTTGGTGTCCAGCTTCACCTCGCGCTTGTGGTGCGGCAGCAGCTTGCGGAAGTCGTCCATCAGGTGCCGGTAGCGCGTGGTGATGCCGCGCGACGAGAACACCAGCACGCGCTGCTTGTTCACATACTTGCTGCCGCCCGCAGTCACCACCTTCTGCTTCTTGGCGTCCTCCGCCTCCTGCGCGCCTCCGTTCTCGCTCTCGCGGCGGCGCTTCATCATGGCCATGGTCTCTGGCTGCTGCGGCTCGCTCTAGCGGCGTGCGGCTGGCGAGTGGCGGCTGGCGAGTGGCACGCAGAGAGGTGGCGAGGCGGAGAGGGGGCCCCAGGTCGGCCTCCGATGCGATTGAGCTCTGCCTGGAACAGCCTTTCGCGACGCCACTCGAATGGCTGGCTGGGCTTGAAGCAGTGCGCGTTATTTCTGGGCGAAGGGCTAAAGATGGAGTTTGCCGCAAATAAAGCTGGGCTGTGCCATAAACTCCGATGATGCGGGTGAGCGGAGCGGCCCCCCGCAACCTTGCAAGATGATTGGTGGAGGGACTTTGAGCGAATCCGAAAGCGGCGCACTTTCCTCGCGTTTTACCCCCTTGCGAATTTGCGGCCGTATTCGCTTGCAGAGGTCGAAACGCGCCAATTTCGGACTCGCTAGAAGTGCGTCCACCAATCAGCTTGCGCTGGCTTGCGACGGATAACCCAAACTTTCAAGTCCGTTTTACTCCCCCCCTTAAAACGCAGACACGCCAATCTACCCCAGGAGATCGGTTGCCAGCACACCCACACCTGGGTCGATCAGCCGTCCCAAGTGCTCCGCCGTGGCAAGCTGTGTCGGGACTGCCAACGAAGCAAAGGCGAGGGCGGGTGCCAGTTCGCGCTCACGCAGCTCACCGACGGAAAGATCAAGCCGAACTGCTTGCGCATCGGTCTCGAGGTGCACGGTCTCGACCCTGGTCTCATGTCCGCTTGGGATTTCAACGGCAAGTAGCACTATGGCCCGAAGGCTTGTCGGGGAAGGCTGCAGGAGCTCCGTGGAGTTGGAAGGCGCGGTGGTGAAAATCGAAGGCTCCTGGTGCAGAAGGGCTGCAAGTATGTTGTAGTTTGCCGCGGCGCCCGGCCGCAGAGCTGGCCTACTATGGGGTTGGTTCGTCGCCCGACCCTGGATATCGACGCTTTCCACGCCCGATTCTGCTGCTGGCGCTCAGACCTGCTAGTGGACCCTGCCACACCGTAAGCCGTAGGAGACATCCTGTCCTGCACAGCCTTCAGGGAAGACTTTGACTTCATCGCACCAGCTCTGGCGTTGTTTGTGGTGCCCCCGCGGCGGAGAGGGCCGGCAGTGAACTTGCTCTTATGACCCTAGGCCCCGATCCAACGGGTCAAAAGTAACGGAGGTCTAGCTGGAGCCGTCGCTACGACCTCCACCTAAACCATAGAGGCAAGATCGCAGTCGCGCTGCGTCATCTGACCCAATGTCCTCGCGTGCCGTTGAACTTCTTTCGTATTGCACTCGCAAAACCTCAGCACCCATGCTTCCACGTGCCTCGCCAAACGCGAGCGAGCCGACGCTGTGTGTGCGGGGCTGGAGCGGCGAGGCATCCGCCTGCTCTCTGCTAGATGACGGTGTCTTTCTGGCCTCGTCTACCTACGATGTCCGCTTGGATGTGTTTGGCGCAACCCAATCGCGAGGGTTGTGTAAGATGTAAGGTGTAAGATGCACGGTGTCGAGTCTGCCGAGACTGCGCGTGTAAAGGTACACGGCCATCGCATCGCTCCTTCTCCGCTCTTAGGTGCTCCCTCGGCCACGGATTCAACGAGCCCATCAGCGCCGTGGCGGACGCCAACAGTAACTGTACAGCCTGGCGCACGAACAGCTCAAACGCTACGTGCCTGCTTGTGCTCTGCACCCTGCACTCTGTGTGTCCGTCCGTCCAACGAGTATGCCTGCGTGTCTGTAGGGGAGGCCACGATGGCTTCTTGTCTTTTATCCTTTTCAATGCGCGGTTCTTCTCGTCTTGAAGCATCCTACCGAGTGGCCTCGAGGTGGAAGTATTCGGGGCTGTCAAGATCAAAGGCAAGCCTCTCAGGCTGGGGTTTGAGCGCGAAAGATGCCAGCACCGGTACTGACGCTCCTTCTTTCAACCTGAGGAGGACCGCTTTGTGGTGAAACTTGGCAGGCGGGGTTTCCTTGTTGTCTTGTTGCTTGATGTCCTCTGCTGTCCTCTGCTGCGTGGCTTTCCTGTGGCTTTGGCATGCTCTGCACAGAGACGCCTATAAAGCTGCTAAAGCGAAAACCAACAGCATCACGCTCATCAAAGTGCCTCCGGAACTCTCCTTCACCGCCATGGGCGAGTATGACCCGAGAGCTCGATCGGCATAGCATAGCATCACGGTGGCCGAATACAACTGAGAAGAGTTGGAGAAGGTCTACGTCGCAGAGCAAAAGGCCGTGACCGATGCTCTCTCCCCGAGACTGACGTTCCTCCTCCTTGTGGCCATCTCCCGGTCACAGTGTGGTACTGGTTCACGGACAAGGTGGACCCGCAGCAGCGCGTGTGGTCGCTCTGCCCTCGCCGGTCAGACACCATGAGCCGGAGGACGCCAAGCGGCACCTGTGCCAGTGCGATCCTTCAAAGCGCTCATGAAGGACAGACCGGAGCATCGTCAACCTGAATGATACCGCAACAACAAGCCCAGCCATCCACCCTCCACGTTTCCGGGCTGCACAACGCCCTCGTACCGAGGTCAGCGGTGCGTGCGCCACGACAAGAAACAGTTTTGCGCAACCCTGAACTGCACACGCATGACGGACGAGCTCAAGTGTCTGGACCATCAGGGCCGTGTTCCCCACACGGTGTAAGTGGAAAGGAGGAGAGGAAGAGTGCACGAATTTGGTGCGTGTAGGCGGTCACTGCTAACGACACTCCAAGTGAACCACATCCACTCCAGCAACTGCACCGGCGTCACTGCTCGTTCCAGTTCTAGCGTCACATCCGTAGCTCCAGCTCAAGCACCAGTGCCAACAACACCTCCAGCACTAGCAGCACATCAGTATGGGCCACCTGGGTGTGACCATCAAGAAGCGTGACAAGAAGCAGCGCCGCAAACAGAAGCCTCCAAGTCTATTCGTCTAGAGCCGGCGGTAGGTTCGACGGGGTGCAAACCAATGACCGCACCCGTGGAGCTGCCCGCCACTTGGCGAACCGCCCAACACCCATTAGTCTGCTAGAGCGTTCCACATGACCACAGGTGCAGGTCGCCGCGACGTTGGAAGTCGCTTCCAGCTCCGTGCACCTCGTAGCACGCAATGCGCAATGCGCACATGATGCCGCAGCTGCGCGTGCTCTTCTCGTACACAGAGCCGCTCTATATCTCGAGGTGTCCTCCTCACGGCTGCAGCAGCACGAAGGTCTCGCAAACAAAATCAAATGTGGCTTCACGAGATGCCATCACTGTCTAAATATCCATGTTCCACTACCCATTCCTGTGTCTCCACACCCGAGCGCGTGGCAAGACCTCCTCGCTCCACCCTCTCGTTCATTTCCCAAGCTCGTCTCTCGATGGCCAATCGGCCGGTGTGGTGGAAGTGGTCGGTCAACCAGCGCGTAGGGGAAGCATAGATCCCGGCTGCCCAAGACCACGAGTCCTCCGCTCGCTCTAGGAGGGTCAAGGACAGGTCGTGGTACCAGCGGGAAGAGCACTACGCGATGAACATATACTCGTGCTGCGGGGGAACCAACAGCAGCAGCACCAGCGAGAAGGCGTTCTCGTGCTCGCACTGAAGTCTGACACTCGACGGCGACGTGGACATCGCGCGCAGCATCTACTTGAAAAATGGACACCTGCTCACTAGAGTTCCTAGAGTCCGAGTGCCCGGAGACACCTACTCCGCGGTTGTTGAGTGTGTGTGAGCTTGCGTGCACACACATCGACACGAAACAAAGCCCGGTATATCTTCTAGGACCATGGGGGTGCTTTGGTATCTCATGGGAACCTAGGAATATATCAAGGCGAGTAGGTCGAGACGGAGATCGTCTACACAGCGTATTTGGAGTGTTGGGACGAAGGTACCCTCAACGCAAAACCTTCATAATTGAGCTGTCCTGTGTCATTGAGTAGATTGAGCCGTTGGGTTTCGCTTGCGCGACGGAAATGGGGCCGCGTTCGGATTCAGTGAGGAATGGTGCTCGTGGACTAGGCCGAGGAACACGGTAACCTTGAGTGGCGTGAGTGTCCAGCTATCCTTTGAGCCTGGAGATTTGACGCCAGGCCTGCTGAGGTAGGTGGCTCCCTGCTTGCTAATCTACGGGTAGTACGTGCAGGCTCGAGTCGCAGTGCTGAAATGGTGGGTCTCCCTCTGCTGAATTGATCGATCGTGTATCCGGCACGCAAATTGCCGCCGCAAGGGGACCTTACATCCAGCACTCGAACCAACAGATTGCGGTGGGAGGAGCCAACGCCCGCTTGACTCCCAGCTTCAGTTGCTCTCCAGAAATGTGGTGGCACAGACTTTGGTTGACTGCAGACGGCTTCCTTGCTATCTGTGCTGTAAGTACGCTTCATCACGGCGGCCGTAAGCACGATCACTGACTACACCGCTCTTTGCGGTCGAAGGAGCTTGGACGTGGTTGTAGGGCGACGTGGTCGCTGCGCGCGACGCCATTGCGTTCTCGAGAGGATTTCGTTGTGGTGGTGTACTAGACTAGCACTACTAGCCGCTCGCAGCAGGCGCGGAGGCTCAACATTTCTACTAACGGATGGTCTCAAATTGCGTGGATGGACCACACGCAAGACACAGCGTCTTACGCCGAGGCTTGAAAGCCTCTTGTTTGCCTTACGAAGGTACTTGAATCTTCAGTGCATGGTCTCTTCGTCACTTCAGGTCGGCGAGGTCGTGGAGGCGACGGCACCCTGCGGCTGCTGGAGGAAGAACTCCTGCAGCTTGTCCTGCTTGTCCATACCCTGCGTGTACTCTGTGACCGTGACCTTGCCCGTGGCCATGTCCTTGGTCACAAAACCCAGATAGGGCACGCCATCGAACCAGACCACTTTGCTGAACTCGGGGCCCACAAAGTCATTGTCCTCGTCGAACCACTGGCGCGGCTCGCGCGCCACCACTGCTCTCAGCATGACAGCGTTAGCCGGCGCCGTGTAGTTGAAGTAATGCATCACGGGCACCTCTGCTTTGTCGCAGAACGGACACCAGAGGCGGCCATTGAAGGCATGTACGCCCGAGACAAAGAAGACGAAGAGTGGGTACGAGTTGTCGTAGAAGGGTAGGTAGTCCAGCACTTGCTGCGTGCGCGTCACGTGCAGCACGCGGTTCTCGTGAGGCTGTCCCGCCGCCGGTGCATTTACGCGGAAGACAGCGTCCAATAGGTCTTGGTTGAGGCAGTTGGGCCCCGCCAGCAGCCAGGACGAGTTGCCCCCGCCGTCGTAGCGCATGAGCGTGGGCAAATAGTCGATGTAGAAGAGCTGATTCTGACGGAAGGCGTTGCCCAGGTCGTTCCATTCAGCCTCGGGACCCACACGGATCTCCACGAGTCGGGAGCCGCGTGGGGCACGCTTGAAGGCCTTCGCCACCGCCTTCTGCACGCGCTCGCAGGGCTTGAACCAGTAGTTGCCACTGGCGTCTGTGTCGCTCATGAAGAGCATGTAGAGTGGCCCCATGGTGGCCACATCGTACTCGCGCACGAACTTGTGCGCCTCCTCGAAACCGCGCACGATATACTGCGTGTGTGCCTGCACGCGGTCGTGCTCCACGGCTCTGGCCGCGTCCACCAGCGCCTGCGCGGCCGCTTGAGCGTCTGCAGCGCTCACTTCCACCTCGTTTGACGGCGACACGACGCTCTGCGCGGTGAACTGCCACATGTAGGACACTGAGAGCAGCATCGTGAGCGCCAGCGCCAGCTGCATGAAGCGCATGGGGTTGGTCGCCGCCAAAGGCGACGCCGCCGACGCCGCCGCCGGGCGCTTGCTGGGCAACATGGCGTTTGCTGTCGAACTGTCAACTTTTGGTGTCGGGGGGACACTGGAACTCCTGGTGCACCCGCTTCTGGATGGTTTTCAACGCCTGGCATTGGCTGAAAAGCGCCGTTCCGCGCGCTGATTGGCGCATTCCTCGATTTTGATCCAATCGAGTCGGTGGCGTCACTCCAGCAGCGGATCTGATTCAACTGCCTTCATGAGGCCAACTGCCTGCGTCCCTGAGGAATAACGTCGGCATGTGTGCAGGTGGAGCTGCTGCTTGCTGCATGCATGGAGCGCGCCGCGGTGTACTTAGCGAGCAGGGCGCGCCGTGGCTGTCCAGAGACGCAGGAGCAGCAGCTGCGCACTCGTGGCGTGTTCTCCCTCCCCCTGTCGATCGCAGCGCGCACTGGTTCTCCTCCCTCGCTTTTTCGACGTTTTCCGTCTGCCCATTGGCAGTAATGCGGTTCAAAGCGTCTTTCCGGCTCTCGTATTGGCCAGAAATTCCAGCATAAACGGCGCAGTCTCCGAGGGAAGCCAAAGTGCGCCATTGCCATCGCAGACGAGCATGGGGCGTAAGAGTGCGCTGGGCAGCCTGCTGGCCGAGCACCGGCGCCAGGAGCGGCTGGAGGTGGCGCGTACACATGAAGAGACCTCGGCGTCGCAGGTGTCGGACGCACGGAGCTCTCCGCTCTCCGAATCGCCGCCCGCGAGCGCCAAAGCCGCCGTCGAAGTCGCCGAAGCGCGGTCGGAAGCCTCTTCCTCCTCATCCAGGTCGTCTTCGCGGCGATCACGCGCAGGAAGGAGACGCGGACGAGATGGGAGGGACGAGCGCGAGGCCAAGTACCGCATGGAGCGCGTGTACGAAGAGGTGTCGCGCCGCAAACCGCTGTTGGGCGGCGTCGCCGTGCCGCGCGGCTCCTCCGAGACCGACAGCAGCGGCACGCCACCCGTCTCCGACGTGCTATTCCCCTCTAGCGTGGCCACTATCGGTAGTAATGACGGCTGTGCTCAGCCCTTCGTCGTGGCGCGCACGCAGCAACCACAGCGCACGTCGTCGCACCATTTCGACCCGCATACAGCACCCTGCGACCTCGAGCACGGCGAGTTCCAGACCCGCCAAGACCCCTTCCACTTCTTAAAGAAGACCAAGCCAGCAAGCCAGACACGCCCGAATGGTGCACACACGCGGCGCGTGGACTTTGCCGTCCCGCCACCGCCCAATTCGTCCTCCAGCCACGTCATGGAGACCGAGCAATGTCACCGTCAGCTCCATGACGAGAAAGACGATGGACAAAGACGCTCAAGGTCGCGGCATCGCCACCGACGCGACAGGAGGGTCAAGAGAAGTCGCTCATCTAGTGACGACGCCAAAGGAGCCATTCTTCAGGGCGTAGACGACGCCACGGTGCAATATATCGACGCCGTACTGGTGAAACCCGACACGCAGGTGTTCAACAAGTACACGCGCTTCTTCCTGGACCCCAAGCTGGAGGCGCTCTACCAGCAGTTCACAGCGCTCTACTGGTTCGGCCGAGCGCGATGGCACGTGGCGGTCTGGATGGCGGTGCATCTCTTCGTGAACATCGTCTTTTACGCTCTGCCGGCCTCGGGATTCCAAGGCATGGCGCAGTTCGTGCTCTCGTACCCCCACTCGCTGCCAGCGTGGTTCCAATGGGTCTATCTCATCATCGCGTTGCCCTTCGCAGCGCTCCCCAACAAGGTGAACCCGTTCCAGTGGCGCTGGCGGAGCTGGATCTGTCTCATCATCATCTTCTTCAACCTGACGTTCCAGGTCTGGCTGGCCCATTCGAGTCGCTTGGCGGTGGACGCCTACACAGACGTGATCGACAGCCGCATGCAGTGTGAAGCCTCCAATCCAACTATTCTCCTGGCCTTCCCAGCGGTGAGCAGCTCCAGTTCCTCCGGTTCGGCCGGTCTGAGCAGCGCCAGCGTGGCCTCAGCGCTGTCGGAGCTCACGACAGATCAAATCAAGATGTCGAGGACCGTGACGGAATCGTGCTCGGACGCGCTGGTACAGATCTTGCTGGGCTTCGCATCGCTCTTCAGCTTCTTGTTCGTCATCTCCATCCGTCTCGAGTTCGTTCAAGTGGTAGTGGTGGGCGTCACGGCCGTTGTCACGTACGCCATTGTCGTGACCGTCTTCGCACTCTCACTCGAGTGGCTGATTACGTTCGCGTACGGCGCAGCAACCGTGTTGCTGCTCATTCTGAGTTACTCTACCGACCGTACAAATCGGCGGTCCTTCTTGTCCAATTTCCTGGTGGAGAAGGAGAACGAAAGCCTCAAGTCGTCCCTCAAGCAAGCTGAAGCCGCACTTCAGAACGACGATGCTCGAGCGGACGAGGAACGCGCTGTGGCTCGCGTATTGGCAGCGCCGGAGATGCGGCATCTGGAGATGGTACGGATCCCCTTTGCCGATCTGACGTTCCTGGAAGCCATTGGTCGTGGCGCCATGGGAGACGTGATCAAGGCGCGATACTTCGGTACCATCGTGGTCTGTAAGCGCATGCGGCGCGAACACATCGTGGAGTCTGGAGGCGTGAGCGGTGAACGTGCAGCCGCATCGAAAGGCAGCGCGCTGGCGAGTTTCCGGGACGAGATCGAGCTCATGTCGT
Organism: Halophytophthora batemanensis; assembly: GCA_023338225.1. Classification (NCBI taxonomy): domain Eukaryota; phylum Oomycota; class Peronosporomycetes; order Peronosporales; family Peronosporaceae; genus Halophytophthora; species Halophytophthora batemanensis. The sequence goes on from JAADYK010000318.1 coordinate 20,716, forward strand.
GTCTACGACACCCGAACATCGTCCAGTTCATCGGTGCAAGCTGGGACAACGCGTCCAACCTGTGCATCGTCATGGAATACCTCGAGAACGGCGATATGCACAGCGTGCTGCACTCGGCGCTGGGCAAGAACTTCACGTGGGCCGACCCGCTGCTCAAGATGGCGGTGGATGCAGCGCAGGGCATGCTCTATCTGCACTCGCAGGAGCGGCCGGTGGTGCATCGCGACCTCAAGAGTGTCAACATCCTGTGCTCGGCCACGTTCGGCTGCAAAGTGGGCGACTTCGGGCTCAGTCGCCGCTACAAGAAGGACGTGGACGCGCTCACGACGCTCGTGGGTACGCCCTTCTGGCTCGCACCCGAGATCATCCGCAGCGAGCGCTACGGCCCAGAAGCCGACGTCTACTCCTTCGGCATTGTGCTCACGGAGCTCGAGACGCGACGCACGCCGTATCACGATCAGGACGAGACAGGACTCAAGGTGCTCATGCGGGTGGCACACAAGGGACTACGGCCGTCGCTGCCTTCTAGCTGTCTGCGTGAGCGCCGACGACTTATTGAAGACTGCTTGCAGGACATCCCGACCAGTCGACCCACCTTCGCGCAAGTGCTGGCAAGACTGCAAGGTCCCGTGCTGCTGGAAGTGGAGGGCCACGCCGCCGCCCAGCCAGCGCTTGAGCGCAACGCACTGCTGCGACGTCATCAGGAACGTCGGAGTCTCTAGCTACAGCTCTAGACACATGCGAGCACAGGAGTAAGGCAGATACATGGAGATGAAGATGGTTTGGCTCGATGCAGGTGTATAAATTGGTGCTTCTGTGGGTTTCCGAGGCTGACTGGCTGCGAGCGACCGCCGGCCGCAGTCGTCTATGGCGCTCCATGTAAGAGCGACGCGGTCAGATTTGGTCTGGTCTAGTCTCACCACTTACTATACGTGTAGCTTTCTCTCTCTCTCTCTAGTAGAGACGCTTCTCGTACGTGTAGAGCGAGTGAACGTTGCCCTCGCGCTGCGCCGCCGGCGTGCGCAGCTCGAAGCGCAGCTCCTCGTTGTGCAGCGCCTCGTGCATGTTCTTGAGGCCCTCCTGGCCCAGGTCCTGCAGACCGTGCTTGATGCCCTGCGTCAGGTACGGGATATACTTCTTGAGTGAGCCCTTGTCCACCACGGCGCCACTCACGCCCTGCGCCACCTTGACAGCCGCCGACTGCGCAAAGTAGCGCTTGGACGAGCCGTGGCTCATGGCCTCAATGGAGCCCATGCCACGGTACTTCTTGAGACGCACGCCGTCCTGGAAGAAGTACTGGCCCGGAGCCTCCTCCGTACCAGCGAACAGCGAGCCGCACATGGCCGCCGAGGCACCCACGGACAGAGCCTTGATAATGTGGCCCGAGCTGGCGATACCACCGTCCGCAATGACCGGCACGCCGAACTGACGCGCGTAGCGAGCCGTGTTGAACACAGCGCTGGCCTGGGCACGACCCACAGCGCAGACCTCCTGCGTGGTACAGATGGAACCCACACCCATGCCCACCTTGAGACCGTCAGCACCAGCGTCGATGAGACGCTTGCACTGCATGCGCGTGACGACGTTGCCGCCGATGACGTCGATCTGCGGGTGCGTCGCCTTGATCCACTTGATGAGGTCCACCTGGAAAGTGGAGTCGCCCTGGGACGAGTCAATCACGATGAGGTTCACACCGGCCTTGACCAGCTCCGTGCAGCGGTCACGGTCGTTCGGGCGCGTGCCAATAGCAGCACCCACCAGCAGCTGCTTGTTGGCGTCCTTGGAGGCGTGCGGGAAGTCGCGGTTCTTCACCAGGTCGCGACGCGAGATGAGCGACACGAACTCGCCCTTGGCGTTCACAATGGGCAGCTTGCCACGCTTGCTCTCACGGAGGATGGCGTTGGCCTCCTTCAGCGACACGCCCTCAGGCGCCGTGATGAGGTCCGTGGACATGACGGTCTTGAGCTTTGTCTTGCGGTCCTCGATGAAGTCAATGTCGCGGTTGCTCACAATGCCAACAAGCACGCTGCCCACCTTGCCCGACTCCGTGATGGGGATGCCGGCGAAGCCATACTCGGCCTTGATGCGGTCCACGTCCTCCAGCGTGTCCTCCGGCGAGAGGCACTTCGGGTCCGTGATGAAGCCGTTCTTGAACTTCTTGACGAGCCGCACCTCCTTGACCTGCTCCTCCACCGTCATGTTGTAGTGGATGATACCGATGGCGCCGTGCAGCGCCATGCCGATGGCCATGGCGTGCTCCGTGACCGTGTCCATGGGCGAGCTCACCAGCGGCACGCGCAGCGAGATGTTGCGCGAGACCTTCGTCTCGAGGTTCACAGCGTCCACGCCGAAGTTGATGTGGCCCGGCATGAGGATCAGGTCGTCGAACGTCAGGCCCTGCCCGTTGTTCTTGTGCACGAAGATGTCCATGGCGGAGCGCCCGTCCAGCAGCTCCGTGTCGATCTTGGCCGAGTCAGCCATGGTGCCGAGGTGCAAAGAAGGAGGAGAGGGGAGGGAGAGCCGAAGCTGCAGGTGGGAACGCTTGCTGAAGCTGATCGGAGCAAATGCCCAAGTGAAGGAGCTGTCGGGCCATGCCGACGCATCGACTTGCTGCCGTGAGAAGGCGCGGTCCGTTGCTAGCCAACCGCCCCAATGGCCAATGGTTTCAGGCCCTGGCTTTTGGCCAATCATGGGCCGATGAGCGCGCGTCGCAGCCAATGGACGGGCATCCACTAAATTCGGTCGTAAAAATCAAGGTGGAGAGGCGCGAGCGCGCCGGCACCGCTGACGCGCAGATGACGCTCCCTTTTTGTGGCAGCAAACGCGACAGGCCCGAGCCAACAACGCTGGCAGTGTCGTGCAGTCCTATGGTCGAGTGGGTCAGCGACCAGAGCAATCAAGGAGGGGGCCTGCGAGAAGATAGCAGCGACGCTCGCAGAGGTTTGCGGGTCCGAAAAGACTCCACGATTGCTCCGAAAACAAGCGCAAACAATGACGGTTCAGAAATTAGCAGACGACTCTTGTCCCCTTGATATAGAGGATTGAAGGTTTTGAACAAGCTGAAGTTGAGCAAGAACCCGTGCAAGAAAGCCGAGGTCTAGAACTGTAGCTACGAGGCGCTGCGCGACGCTGGCATCCCTGTCCCGGAAAACGTGTGTTGGGCTCAACTGGTCTGGCGCTGCAATGATGCCCGACGCGAAGCGCGCGAGACACCCGCGCGAAATGGTGATAGGCCAGCAGCAGGGCTCGGGTGTCGACCCTCTCCGGTTTGGCGCTGGCTTTCGAAAGGTTCACACTCCAACCGATCCTCAAGCACAACTTGCTTTTACTGTGAGAGGCAGATAAGACACTCCAGTCGCACAGTCCGCTCCAAGCATCACCTGCTGCAGCGCTGCCCGCGTTTCGCCAAGTTCCTGCTCGATACCCCTGATGAACAGTGGCCGCCTTGGGTTCGCAGCGAGGGCGCCACCAGGGAAGCGATGCAGCTGGTGGCAAACAACGGGCGAGAGGAAGATTTGGTGGATGAGATGGCGGACAACGCAGACGACGTGCAAGACGACAACA
>JAADYK010000319.1:0-24183 GCA_023338225.1 Halophytophthora batemanensis
CCTGGCGCATCGACCAGGAGCTGCATGCCCTCGGCAAACGCGCCAAAGACCAGTGTATAGCTCTCCGCTGCATCCGCGTAGCTGATCAGGTAGTACCCCTCGTCGGTCTCCGGGTCAAGGACGGCGTAGTTCTGCAGCTCGATGAACTGTTTCGCTGCACACGCAACCTCGCTGCGCACCGCGCACCGTCTTCTCGTGTTGCTTTGACCCTGCTGCACTCCATCTCGGATTGTGCGAGAGATACCATTAGTGACCTCTGTTGGGAGTAAAGTATCCAGTAGCTGGGTCGAATGCGAGTTGAAATGTGAAGTGAAGTGGATCTCCATTACTCGGTTCAGCTTTGCAGTGTTCTAGCACTCACAAGTTTGCACATTCTTCTGGGTCCCGCCCCTCAAGACGTTGACCAGGAATGTCACTTCCACCACCACCTTTTCGAAACGCCGACGCTTGCCCGTAGTCAAAGTTGCAGGCCAGGACTTGCCAAAAGGATAGTCACAGAAGACACGAATTTCCCGGCCGCAAGAGGTTCACATCGACGCCTACAATCACTGTGTCGAGATTGTCCTTGCCAGATGTGATACGGAACACTGCCACGCGGTGGTTCCACAGGTGGTGTATGCGTCGGAGGGGCATCAGCATTGCGATTACCCCCCAGTCTTCAAAGCCAACGAGAAAGGCGTCCCCGAACACGAGATATCCCATGCGCAGGAGCTCGTAGCCGTTCAACGCCGTCTTGATCGTCTGACCGTTGGAGAAGCCTCGACTTGGCTCGTACATGCAGACGGTGGAACGTCCCAAGCCGCCCATCTGTGCGGCGTTCACTGCCAGCGAACGCTCGACCCCGTGAAGATGATCTCTGTCCAGACTATCATTCTTCAACGAACTGCCGTCCAATAACTCGACAATTCACCGTTCAGGGCTGGTCAAACTCCAGAGTGTATCGCTGAAATTGACGTATCGAACAGCAGAACCCTCGTGACCCGAGTCAGATGCGACTCGTTGCTGGATTGATCTCCCCCGTGATCAACTCTTGCCTTCAGCATCGCGAAACTGCGCTGCAAGCCATCGGAAGACCGGCGTAGCGGCCTTTCCCTCAGTTGAGTTCTATCCCGATACAGCCAAACCGAGGTGAAAGTTCTGACACTGTGGCTATTTGCGCCATGTTGTCTTCACCAGAGCGAGATCTTCGGATTTCTTGGAGGGTCCCCGCTTCGTGCGCTAAAGAATAGCATGCTCGTGCTCGCCAACATCAGGCGGCAGGGGGTGTGTGGGAGCATTGACCTGGTGGGATACTGCCGTATTGCGAACTCATGCATTTATCCTGGAGAGTGCTGGTGTGCCAGCGACCAATGCAGTGCTGGAGGAGGCATGAAAGTGGCGAACGCTTCCTTCGCGGTTTCTGAGCGTGTCTGCGTTCGCTACGAGCGATGCGTGCGTGTCCAGACTTCACGGCAGTCGATCAGCGCCTAGGCGATGCGTAGTGGCATCTGCATATGCGAATGCAGCCGCCACCACACCAAACGCTAGAGCTGTCGGCAAGCAATTGCACAGCTACACCCTTTGCTACTCCGTTTTGTTTTCCTGATAATGCGAGCGAGGGACGCTTCACGAGATACAGCACTGGGATTGGCTGAAAAAATGGTAAATTGATACCTTTGAGAGATGCAATTGGTGGAAAGAACCCCACGTCCTGACCAACGACGCCCTAATGGCTTCAAAACGTGTCCCGAAACAAAGCAATAAGCAAGCGCAAGCAGAGATGGCGACGACGATGACGGCCGCGACGACGGCCAAGGACGCAGCGGGCGCTGATCCCGCCACTGTGACGGGTGCGCCTGCACCTCACGCTGCTGCAGTCAAGACGATGCCGGCGGAGCGTCTACCCTACGTGATCTACGAGGGCGACACCGTCATCTGCCAGACCAGCGACGGTCGGCAGTTCTTCCAGACGGTCGGCAAGGACGAGTACGTCGAGCTCTCTGTGCGTCCATCGGTTTCTTCGTCTACTTCCACATGCTCACGTTGGCGCTTGGTATGCATGTGTGCTGTGTCTACAGATCCATTCGTGTGGGAAAGAAAGTGGCCAGTATAAAGCCTGTAATCGGCTCCATATACGGGTGCGTGCATGTCCTTTCCTGCAGCCTTTAACAATGCTAATACCGCAGTCTAAAACCGCCACTCACTGCCTCTACGGATCTTTATGCAGCGACATCTTCGAGGAGCAGAACAAGAAGCTCGTGCACGTGACTGGCGGGCTCTTCCCGGACCCCGTGGCGCCAGGTACGCCTCCGTTTGACAGCGCGACGTTATCAAATGGCAACGACGCTGACGATCGTGCTTGTACGTTTTGCTGTTGCTATAGAGACGGGCGAGGGTTTTGTGCCTGACGGAGACAACCGCCACTATGCGGACACGAACACGGCGCAGACGCTGCGGCAGACGGAGATCGTGGGCATGCGCGAGCGTGGCGCGTCGGGCAAAGAGATCATCCAAAAGTTGGTGGAGAACAGCTCGACGTGGGACACCAAGACGGAGTTCTCCAAGCAGAAGTACCTCAAGAAGAAGCAGCAGAAGTACATGCCGCGCGTGCGCTTTCTGCGTTGCACGGCTGAGTCGCTCTGTCGCACTTATCGCGTCAAGAACCCGGCCAAGATCTGCAACATGCGCGAGGATTCACTGGGCCAGATCCTCGTCTACGCCAACATCTTCGCCAGCGCGCAGGTGCTCTGTGTGGACACGTGCATGGGGCTGGTCACAGGTGCCATCGCCGAGCGCCAGGGTGGCTCCGGCCGTATCATTTGCCCTTACGACGGCCAGCAACCCGCCGCAGACATCCTCCGTCGCTTCAACTTTGGTACGAAACCCTTCAGCTCTGGTCTGCATCTCGTACATGTGCTGACGACCGACTGTGGTTTGGTTTTTCCTCACAGACAAGCGTACTCTAGAGTCCATCCACTTCCTGCCGTTCAACCAGATCCGACTACTTGAGAAGGTACGAAACCAAGTCTCCGGTCGGAGCTGACTTGGCTTTTTAGTGCATCTTCGATCCATTGCGCTTCGAGTGTACTCATCCTTCGATGATGTCCTGTGCTGCTTGCGATGTAGCCAGAAGAGGAGGTGGTGGAGCCCAAGAAGGTGGCTCGGGACGGCTTAACGCCCGAGGAACGGGAGCGCCTGGCAGCCGAACGCGCCAAGGGCTTCACACTGGAGCAGCAGCGGCGCTACGACGAAAAGAAGGCGCGGCGACTGGAGAAGAAGATCTTCAAGCAGAAGCCGGCCACTATCCGCGAGTGGGCGCGTGCGAAGTCAGATAGCCTGATCATCGCCTCCAATTACGAGCCAGAGCAGGTGTTGCTGACGCTGCTGCCTTATCTGGCGCGCTCCAAGCCCTTCGTGCTTTATTCAGAGTACCTGGAGCCACTCACACGCACGTTCGCCACGCTGCAGAAGATGGAAGCTGTCATTGACCTCCAGCTCAATGAGACGTGGACGCGCGAGAACCAGGTGCTGCCTGGCCGCACGCACCCGGAGATGAACATGAGCGCCTGCAGCGGCTATCTGCTCTCGGGGATCAAGATCCTGGACACGCCGTCGCCGTTCGCCGCGTCGGCAGCGCCGTCGGACGAGCCGGTGCCCAAGAAGCTCAAGACGCAGGCCAGCTAGATACATTGTATGCGTCAGAAAACTCCGCTCGGGAGCGGTGGGAGTCCGTGGGAGCTCTGTTGCAACGCATTTGGCCGTATAAATAGGAAAACGCACTGGTGAGTGGCTGTGTTCGTTGACCACCAACTTATTTCAGGCGTGCTTCCAGGTGGCCACTGTGGATCGCCATGGCCGAAGCACCGCCTCCAGCTCTGAAGGCGACGGCCCGAGCCCGTCCATGGCCAGCGTCGCCCCCACTATCAGCGCTGGAGGGCTCTCAGAACCGTTCGGTCACAGACGGTCGTATTTGGCGTCGGCCGGGATGATTCTCGGGCCGGAAGCTGCTGTTGCGTCTGCTCTTCTTCTGCATCAACGTGTACAGTCTGGCATCCTTTGTGCTTACTTCTTCAGCGCTCTATCCGCTTTGACCCACGAGCGCTATCTTCGTGCAAGACTTGCACAATGGGTTGTACGAATTCGAGCCGCGCACGACACTGGACGGTGTGATCCAGCAAGAAGTACTGTCTAACCCGGGCATCTGGGGCAATTACCTCCTCACTCTCGGCTTCCAGGACCACCATCACAATCACCTGGGCTCTGCGAGCCACTGCCATCGTCTGGGCGTGGACGTTGGCAGCACCAATGTCGTGATGTACTACGGGGACGAGGACGCCAGGCGCTTGATCAAGAAGTTCCACGGTGCGCTGCCCCACGCGTGCACAGGCTACACGATGGCCCTGGGTCAGTCTTACGACTCACCGCAGCGTTTGCAAAAGCCAGCTATGTGATCGTCCAACAACATTTCTCCAACGCATACTACGGCGTCGAGTGCCAGGTGAGCTACTGCGTCGCACGGCGAGTTCCGAATGCGCCAGACGTATGGGAAGTGCAACCAGCAGATCCCACAGACACTCGTGCGTACATAAGTATCTTCTTCACGGCCAAGCCTATCCTGCTGAATGTGCTGGACGTCGGTGGACAGACGCTCGTGCTGTTTGTGATTGCGCGAGAGCTCTGGAGACTCGCGTTCGGCAACCACAACGTTCGGATCCCTATTCAACGACTACCCACCGCCCTGTTGCGTCAGCCGTCACGCTGACTCGGCTTTCCTGTCCGCTCTGAGAGCGCCTCCACTACGTATCTGGTTGGAGGCTCGAGCCGCCTGGGACTCTCCAAGGTCTGGCTGGCCAGTCCGCTGTACATGCTGGGGAATGCAGCCCAGGCGTTGGGCACGACCGTGGAGTCGCAGATGGCGGTGGAGGTTCATTATTGGCAGTACTCGCGCTCCGGGAACCTGCGCGATCTGTTCTACGCTGGTATCTATAGTATGCGTCACTCTTGGGTGGGGGTCGCGCTCTGTTCCTGTTCGCGACTGTTACTACGTGCCATACTGAAGCTGCGACCAGGGAGAAACGCGCCGCGGGGATTGTACGATGGGCTGCGTCATCTGCACAGCGTGCAGTTGCACATGTCGGCCAAACCGTTCATCCTGTCCTTCTTCCTCGCAGCTATTGCGTCGGTACGTAGTCGTGGCGTGCTGTTCCTTTGGGACTCTCGGGAGGTGCCCGATGTGGGTATGGGCGTGCTATTGCGCTCGTTTGGGGGCTCCGAGGTCGCACAGAGTTTGCTCTTCCAGCACGAGGCAACACAGATCATTGCCTGCTGTGTGGTATTAGCGTTGCGAGCGATGTGTCGTAGTGCTTGGCCTGGGCACGAGCGCAATAGCTATCTGTGCGCCATAAACTCCCACACGTGGCGGGTCAGCTTTGACGTGGCTGACTTATTGGCCACCAGCACCCGGGAGGACGATGCAGGACGTCTACTGGTAGTCGCGCCGCTTAGTGAGATCTACGGAGTCTTCTCGATGATGCGTGTGCTCGGCCCGCCGCTCTACGTGAAGTATAATAGCGAGAAAGTGCTGACACCGCAAGCTGTGGTGGAACTGGAGCTGAAGGAGGACGAGCTGGGCGGTTGGGTGCTCCACTTGCGCCACGTCGGCACGGACAGCGGTGGTCAGGGCGACGGTGATGACCACGACGACGCAGAAAATGGCGCTGTGCGACTTACGCTCCGCTGACAGCCCTCAGCGCTTCCAGGTGAGCAGGAAAGGAGAGTGACGCGTGCGTTTAGAGTGTGTCGTTCAAGTGGCGATTCTGCAGCTTGCACGGTGCCTACCGAGTCGAGCGACACACTGTTGCGTACAGCACGTGCACGCGGATTCGGCTACAGATGCCGCGGTGCGCAGCTTGGCTCGGACGTAGCGCAGGAGCTCTACGTTGAGACGCGGCAAGCCATGACATGGCTGCATGAGGCGGGCAATAGCCGATCTTGGTGGGGCGTTGACCATCAAAAACAAGAATCGTCGTGGGGGTGGTGGATGCGCGATAGAGGCTGGCGATTGGCCCGCGCGCAGGCGGTTCGAGTCGCCCATTGGCTGGAACAGGATGCGCACGTGCGAGGTGCCTGGATTTTCCCCGCTCGCCTGTCTATTTTGTCGTGCCATCGTTCTGTACTGTATCTACGGAAATAGTGCCCCAGTGCACGAGTTGCAGCGCCCCAGCAGCCCCGTTGGCTCTCAAGACCGCGACGATGACTTTTGGGGCCTCTCCTTTGCATCTCGTATGCGCCGATGGCTACAGACAGCAGTCTGCAGCCGACAGTCAATAGCGCCTAGTGTGAGCGTGCGTTGCAACCGTCGGAGCTCACGGGGATTCCACGTGCAGACCGGGGTCCTGTTTCGGGAGGGGCACTAATTCCGTGCAAACCGTCTTTTGGACCCAGATCGTCAATTTTTCGGAGGCGGGGTCGGAGGCGGCGCGTGCACTGACATAACAGCAGCATGCTGCCCTACCATTGGCCATCGAGGCGAATTCAGTTCAGAGGTGGTCAAAGGCGCGGCGCTGTGGCGTGCCACGAGAAGGCCACGCTCGTAATTCGGGAATTCGCGGCCTTTGGCTATCGCTACAAGCTGGACACTCTGTGCAGGACGGATGTCACGCCCGGTATCGGCTCCCAGGCGGCGTGGTGCGGCACTCGTTCGTGTCACCCCGCCGCCCCTCCGGAGTGACGCTCCCCCGAGGCACCTCGGCCCACAGTCCCGCCTCGCCCAGTCTGTCGCGCAACCCCTCGTCGCGCCGAGAATGCCGCAATTACGCACGTGGCCCCGCCCCTCTCCCCCGGCCACACGCACGCGACCGCCTGGTGTGCGCCTTGTGTGGCTCGAGCTAATCCCGCCCGTTCCTGGCGACCTGCTGCGCAGCCGAGCCTGCGTGCCAAGAGTGCGAATCGCGCGGAAGAGGACAGGACACGGCTGCGAGACGCGAGAAGGCAGGGAAGCGCCAGCAGCTCGAGCTCGTTCGCGCCGCGCAGACGACACTACAGAGCGAGAGCGAGAGCGAGACAGACAGAGCTCCGCAGAGACACAGGCCCCGCATCTAGCCATGTACGGCGGCCACGGCAACTCGCCCATCGGCGAGAACGCGGGCCAGCGCACCAACTCCAACGTGTGGCAGGACACGTCGGAGGAGGAGATGTACGGCAGCTACTTGAACCCGAGCGGAGGTGCGGCGGGCGGCGCGGCCATGGGCGCGGCGGACGACGTCCCCATGCTGCGGCCCACCATGAACGCGCGGCCCAGTACCATGGGGGCGCACCAGGATATTGCCGTGGGCCAGCTGGACGACGCCTCGGGGGCGGGTGACGCGGCGGCGCGCAAGACCTACTCGGGGCGCAAGGTGGTGTGGCCCGGCGCGCTGCTCCTCCTGCTCATCACGGCGGGCGCTCTGGCCGCCATCACGTACTTCGGTGTTCAGGAGTACGATGCTGCGCAGGAGCAGGAGGCGCTCACGGAGTCCGAGACGACCGTGGACAGCTCGCGCAAGTCCACTAGTGTGCTGAGTACGTGCCGTTCTTTGGTGTTGTGGCTACAGATGAGTGGCGCGATAAGGTGGCTTACGCTGACTCAAAAACGTGCTTGCTGTGGCTTTTGGCGCTGACTGTCGTACAGGCTGTGAACTGCCGGACTACGTGACGTCAGACGGCAAGATCTACGCCACGAGTAGTTCGTCGGGCGAGAAAGAGGAGCTGGTGTTCACGGGCATCAACTGGAGCGGGATGGAGAATGCCGAGGGCGTGCCGCACGGCCTGGCGTCCAAGCAGAGCTATCTGGAAGACATTGCGGCCAAGCTCGTGGACAACGACTTCAATGCCGTGCGTCTACCGCTGAACGCGCAGATGGTGATCGACAACTCGGCGCCCGACACGACGCTGTACGTCAACTCGCTGGCCACTGACCTGAACGTGGACACGTACATTGACATGATCAAGAAGATCGTGCAAGGACTCGGCAAGGAGCAGATCGGCGTGCTGCTGGATATCCACAAGATCGACCCCAACTTCACGGACGACACGTCGGAGCACTTGTGGTACACGGACGACTACCCCATCGCCACCATGTACACCATGTACGAGACGTTGGCCTCGGAACTCTGCAGTGATCTAGAGTACAATATCATTGGCATCGATCTCAAGAACGAGCCCGTGGGCGGCTGCTGGCCCGAGGAGGACGACGACGACTACTGCGACTCGGACGTCAACTGGCCGCGCGCAGTGGAGACTATCGGCAACAAGATCCTGTCCATCTGCCCCAACTGGCTCATTGTGGTGGAAGGCAACTACGCCACGAACAATGTGGTGGAGATCAACGACGAGAACGTCACGTACAACGACTGGTACGGCGCCAGTCTGCAGAACGCCAGCGTGAACCCCATCTCGCTCGACACGGACAACAAGCTCGTGTTCGCGCCGCATTTCTACTCGCCCAGCGTCTACCCGAGCAGCTACTTCTTCAAGGAGCAGTCTTCTTCAGGTGACACTGTGACAGTCACTGAGTACCCCAACACTACGGCGGGTAATGTACTGCTCAAGGCGGCAGTGGAAGCTGTGCTGGACAATGCCTTCGGTGACGCTGTGACGGCCGCAGGCGTCCCGACGTTCTACGGCGAGTTCGGTGGTATCTACGGCTCGTCCGAGGAACTGGCTGGGCTCACGAGCACACGCACTATTGAGCTGCTCATGGCGTACGCGGAAGACATGAACATGTCTGGCGGCTTCGCCTGGGCGCTCAACCCGGACGGCTCGTACGACTTTAACGACGCCTACCAGCCGGACGACCCGTGGTCCTACGGCCTCTACGACGACTCGACGTGGGAAGACTACCACACGGACTTTGCCACGGGTCTGCAAAAGCTCAAGGGCAGTGGGCTCATGCCGTGCTTCTCCACCACGAGCACCAGCTCCACGTCTGGCAGCGGCAGTGCCACCATCACGGCCGAGTCGGCCTCTTCCGAGAGCAGTGCTGCTACCACGGCGTCGACCACGGCTTCTTCCTCCGCTTCTGCTGCTTCCAGCGCTGCTACGACAGCCACGTCCACTGCGTCTTCCACTACTACGGACTCTACGGCCACGTCTTCGAGCGCGGCCACGGCCACGGCGGCATAGAGGACCAGACGGACGTTGGACGGCATGGAGAGAGCGGTGGACTTGGCGCTCTGACCGACGTCTTGATGTCTTGATGTCTTGACGTCTTGCACTGTCCGCTGTGCCATGCAGTCGTAGGTCGGTTGCATTTTTGTGCTTTAGGTGGCCTGCCACGCCGCTCGCGGCCCTGTTAACGTTGCAATCCACAAAGAGAAACGAGGTTGGGTACATGTGCATGCATGTCTTCGTGCATGCGTATCGAAGAAAGAGGTGATGGAGAGCATGTTCAGGTGCATTGTAGCGGGGAAGTAGGGGAGCTGGACCCTGGACGCTGGGTTCACTTCGCCTTGGCCTTCTTGACTTGCCGAGTCTGTTGCTGCACACAGGCGCGCTTGATGGCTGCGTTCTTGGCCAGCAGCTCGTCGAACTTGCGCTGGTAGCTCTGCAGCTTGGCGGCGTTGAGCGACTGCTCCTGCTGTCGCTTGAGGTTGATGCTGTCCGCTTGGGCCTTGGCTTCCTCGAGCTCTCGTGAGTACTGCGCGTTGAGTCCGTCCAGCACGGCGGCGCGCACCTTGGCCAGCTTGGGGCCGTAGCTCTGCTGCAGCTCCAGGTTGGTCACGCGGTTGCTCTGGTTCTCCAGCACCACGCGTTGCTGCCGTACGGCCTGTTCCCAGGCTTCCAGGCTCTCCGCGCGCTTGCCCGAGGGGGCCTGCACCTGGTACCGGTTCATATCGATGGCGTCCAGAGGTACGTTGGCCGCCACGCGCTTGAACTCGCTCTGCAGTCGCGCGCGTCCGCCGAAACTCGGCGTGTACTCGGGCAGGAAGCCCAGATACTGGTCCGCGGGCGGCGAGAAGCGCGCCATCTCGGCGCGGATCAGCGCCTGCACCACCTGCTGGCTCTGCGGCGCGTTGTACTCCGTGTCCAGGTAGCCCAGCGAGTCGATGAGCGCGCGGCTCTCGGCCAGCAGGGGGCTGGAAGACGGCGGCATCCTCGACAGGTGCAGATGGTTCGGCTTTTTCGGACTGATGGGACGTCGGGGATGTCGCGACCGGTGAGCCCATCCATTGGCCGAAATATCGATTGGGGTGATCTGATTGGGCGAAAAGCGCTGACTGGCTGGCCCTGCCAGCGGGATTTCATGCACATACGAGGAAGGAGCCGTGGAGGCTTGGAGACAAGCGGCGATGCGGTCGCGCCGCCGCACCTGATGCCATCCGGCCAGCGCACGCATGAGAGATAGCGGTACGTGCACAAGCATGCTCGCGCGTGCGCGTATTGCAAGCAAAGTGCGGGTCAATGGGTATGGTGTTGGCCGTTGTTGGTCGGTGTCGAGTGCTCTGTGCGTCGACTTTAAGAACGCCGCTGGTGGGGCGAGCACGAGCGTGGGAAGAGCGCCAGAGGTTGTCCCTAGCTGCAATGAATCGCTCACCAAGTCGTCTAGCGTTCCTTTGGCGTGCGTGGACCTCAGCTACTTGAGAACACTGCTCCACACGAGCTGCTCCCGAGGTGGCGAGTGCTGCCAAGACCAAGGCCTGGCTGATCGCGATGTTCGTGAGTTTGATTCCTGCGAGCGAACCTCCAGCTGGCAGGCTAAGTTCTCATCGATGGCACAGGGACGCGGTGCGAGCTTGCGGCCAGGCCCGACATGCACGTAAATGCACGCCAGGCCGGCCGCACGGGGGAAGAGGAGGCCGCGTGTACCTTCATCACCTTATGGTTAAATGATCATGGGTCCCGCGACCCCGGTGTTGCGCCCTCGCCGAGGCGGGGGCGAACGCTAGCATGGAAGAGGAAGAGTCCCCCATCGAGGGGAAGAGGAGGCGCCCCATAGTGAGCCTCCGTCGGTTCCCCCACTCGCATCAGGCCGGATCCTTTGCCTTTCGTCTCGCACGGGGCAGCGCAGACGCCCGCAGTCCACCGCCGACAGCCCCACGCACGCGCAGAGCCGCCACGACTGCGGGCGCCGGCCTTTGTGCACACACGCAGCACACACACACACACGAAGACAGGTAGAGGCAGACACGCACACACACACCACTGAGCTCTCCATGCACAGCTTTCTGGGAATGAATGGCACCCGTCTAGCGCAGTGCAATAGCACATCTCTCTCTACAAGAGCCAGGCGCCGCGCGTAATTCCTGTACAAGAGCGATTCGGTCACAGAAGGACCATGCACCACCGAACGGATTGTGGCAGCAGCGACGAGCTCCCCTTGGCTGGCTGGTTGAGAGGCGCACAACCGCAGGCGTGAAGGAAGATGCTGGCGCAGATCACGCGGAAGAGCGCGCGCGGCCTGGCGGCCGCCAAGCTGCCGGCGCTGCGCTTGGCATCCACTGCCGCGGGTGGCAAGCCCGCGGGTGCAGCTGTGGTGGAGACGGCGGCCGGCCGGCCGCCCAAGAAGCGCGCCAAGAAGACGTTCAAATTCTCGGACAAGGACGGTGGTGCCGCCGAGGCGGCGCTGGAGGAGTTCGACTACCCGGCGTACTGGGAAGAGGACTACCCGGTGGGCTTTGACGACAGCATGAAGCACGAGGTGGAGAAGCTGCAGATCTTTGCAGACTTTACGCCCATGCTGGACCGTACGTGGCTCGATTTCTCTGTGTCTGCGCTGTGGAGATGGAGAAAGCCGTCGCTAACCGGGTGTGTGCTGCGCGCGTGGCAACTGTAGTGTCGTGGCAGCAGCAGATCCACCCGCTGTTCGATGGCGAGGCCATCAAGATGACGCTCAACTGCCCCCTGGAGGATTTTGACGAGCGACTCTTTGTGGATGACCAGAACACGTACGACACCAAGGTGGTGATGGAGGTGCCGCTGTCCTGCTTCAAGGGGCTGGACAAGGAGGGCAAGAAGCTCGTGGGCCAGCTGGCCGGCCCGCGCTACAACGCCAACAAGAAGCTGCTCAAGCTCACGGAGGACCGCTACCGCACGCGCGTGTTCAACCACAAGCGGATCTGCGACGTCCTGCGCGACCTGACCGAGACGGCGCACCAGCTCAGCACCAAGGCCGCCTCCACTTCCGCCGAGAAGAAGTAGACGACTGTGAGTAGCTCCACAGGCTGCTGGCCCGAGAAGGTGACGGCTGGAAGCGCTCAATGCAATGCCAAGCTGCCTGCTTTTTGCATCTCTCCACATCCGACACGTAGCACAGTGCGACACCACTTTGCAAGACGACACGAAGCACACGCAAGCTGCTTTCTTGGGACGGTTTATGAGTGGCGCCATGCCTGTCTATCTGCACACCATGGCGCCGGGGGTCTCTGAGTTCTCTCCACGGCTGCACTCACCTCGTCTTGCCTTCCTTTCCACTCCAGTATCAAGACTTGTGACTGGCCGTGTGCATGTCTGTCTGCCTCTACGTCTGGCCTCTTGGTCCTTGGTCCTGGCTCCTTGGCCCAGCGTCTGGTCTGCTACTTGCACCTTGTCGCCTGTAGCTGCATTCGCTCTAGATTCGGCAGACGTAGGAGCTGGACTGCGTGACGTAGCGCACCCACCGCTTGTACGTGTAGTTGGGATGGCGCGCGTGCTCCGGGATGCGCAGATAGCGCACCTGCAGGCTCGAGGTATTGTACATGGGGATCTCAAAATTCATGCTCACGGGCCCGATCTCGCGTCGCACATGCGGGCTGGGCTGGCCCAGCGTGATCTTGGCGCGCAGCGTGAGCTCCGTGCCGCCCGTGAAGCGTTTGACGGCCCAACGCACCTGGTTCTCGTTCTCTCGGTACTCGGCCAACTGGCCGGCCGAGTTCTTGCCAATGTCGCACGAGACGGCCACCGTGGACTGCGGCACGGGGAAGCGGATGATCACATTGGCGCCGTAGTTGTTCTCGGGCATATCGGCGCGAATCTTGAGCACCATCTCGATCTTGGTGGGCGAGAGTTCCTCCACAAACGGGAAGATGCGGAAGGGTGCGCGGAAGTCGCCCGTGATGCGGTAGTTGATAACCGTGAACTCGCCGTCGGGCGGCTGGAAGATGAGCACGCGGTCGCGCTCGAACTCGTCCAGCTGCACGCAGTCGTGGAAATTGCAGTCGTCCAGCACCACTTGGCCATATTGTCGCGCACCAGTGTTTCCGATCACCAGGTCTTCGTTGAGCGCCAGACGCAGCTCCGGATTGCCCGACAAGTAGCTCTTGAGCTGGATGCGCCCCTCGATGGAGGCGTTCAGCATCTGGCCTCCAGAGGAGAAGACCACGTTCAAGCGCTCCAAGATGTCGCAGAAGAGTTCGTTCTCGTCCTGCTTCTTGGCGCTTTGGCCGGCGGTGGACACGGGCTTCTTGACGGCGCTGGCGGCCTTGATGTTGGAGCTGCGGTTCATGAACTTGGAGCCCGGCTTGGCCTTGGACAGCGCCGCGTCGCCCACCAGGATGGCTTCATTGTGCACGTGCACCTTAAGTCCCTCCGTGCTCGTGTCCTGCGCAAAGCCGTAGTCCAGTGTCTCGTCCAGCAGTTCGTAGCACAGAATGAAGTTCTTGCGCAGCGTCTCCTCGGACAGCACGCCGCAGTAGTCTTTGAACACGCGGCACAGTCGCGTGAGCAGCTCCAGAATGTAGGACGGGCTCACGTTGTAGCGCGTGGTGGCCACGAAGTAGAGCCCGTTCTTCTTCACGAAGAGGTAGTTCACGCCGTCCACGTTAAAGGCCGGCGGCGCGTCGCCCTTCTCCCAGAACTTGACCTTACGGAAGAAGATCTCGGCCGAGTTGCTCTCCACATCGCCGCGGAAGTCGCTGAAGATGATGGTGTCGCCACGCGTCGACAGGATGTAGAACTGCGAGATGGACGACATGCTGGCCACAAGGGACAAAGCGAACGAACGAGGGCGATCTAGGAGAACGAACAGACAGCGAGGGACGCTCCGTCGAGCCGCGCACACCTACGGGGGGGAGATGGAGTCGCTGGCTGCGTCCGCGGGCCGGGAGAAGAGAAGAGCGGGCGAGCGAGACGACCGCTTCCTCGTGCTGCTGCTTCCCGCGATTGAATTCCTGTCTTGGCTTCTTGCGTTGCCACGTCAAGGCCTCCGCCCCCGCCCCCCAAGCTGAAAAGATCGAGGCGGTACAAGAACTGCTGGGCTTTGTATGCTGCGGCACCGCCTCCCTCTACAAGAACGCAAACCGATGGGAGACCGGTTTCTATCCAGACTCCAGTTCACAGTTTTGATTGGCTAATAGGTCGGGTCAGGTAGACACCGGTTTCTACCGGCGCAAGGCTGGAGTCGCCGCTGCGGTCCTTCGTGGCGAGCATGTCGGCGTACTGGTCCATGCTGGCGAGCGCGTCCTCGCTGGTCCTCGGGCCCGCGGCGGCCACCGGCTTCTTGTGCTCTCCTATGATTGCCTTGCTTTGTTGGGTCTTCTACACCTCGAGACTTGTCTTCGAAGGAGCTTTTCGCGACCAGCCAAAGTGGGCCAAGACCGGTACGTCGCATTTCTTCATCCAGCCGAATTCCCATCGGAAACTCGGGTAGCCGTTCAGACACTGGGTTGTCAATGTGTAGTCCTGCCTCTGCGAGACAGATCGATAGTACTAGCGACAACAAGACGTGTCGTCACGTGGAGCGGGCGAGTTCGGAGCGGTGCTTGGACGTGGAGCCGCGGGGAATTGCCACACCTCGTGCCCACGGTCAATTTCTGGCAGGTTGAGTTCGCGACAGTTTGGTGGTGCCTTCGCGCACCTTGCAGCGATGTGACGTCTCAGTGTGCTTACCAGACGACCGACGGACGCGGCGCAAAGCTTGTAGATCGTGGGGTGTTTGTCGTCCCCACCACCTTGGATCTTACTGGCAAATGTCCACCCAGGATCCTTGTTGCGCAGCGGGTGGTCGATTCGGGACTTGATTCTTGATTCTTGATTCCTCGAAGCACGAACTGCTCCAAGTCGCGCTGCTCTTCGAGAGCACGCCATCCCGTCTTGGCGGTGGGAGGGGAGAAAGGTTCGTGGCTGGTGTCTTTCGAATCCTTGATGATCCATTCTCCAGCGACGCCTTCTCCGCGGAGCAGGCGCACGGCACGGTAGTGCTGAACCCCCTGGGCCACTGCAGCTGTCCTAGTCGCCTCGTTACAGCAGTCTACCTCCTTGTGGTTCGTAGTGCTCGAACGACCTGAGCTCGATCTACAAGCAGGAACTATTGTCTGCATGCGGGCGAGCTTGAATGTGTACGGGCATCGCAGATGATAACCGTGCGTGGTTCCAATGTCGGTGTCAGGCTCCTCGAGCCGTCGTTTGCAGTCAGCATCTCTATCAGTTGCCGTTGTTGTTGCTGGGCCAGCGCCTCGCCATCGCACTGCACCTGCAGCTTGTCTGGGTGCAGCACGACCACCTGAGCTGGGAGCAGCGCCTTCTCCTTGGTCTTGGCGGTAGCCACCCAGTGTGGCTCCGGAGTGCCGAAAGCGGCCAGGGCTCACGAAGACCGGCAGCTCGTACACTGCTGCGAGTCGCTCACCCGGGTGAGCCAAGTCCACTCGGGGTTGGCAGGGTGACCCACCGAGCGAACACCGGCGCCGATCACAGTCTTCTTGACGTTGAGACCCGCGAGTTGTTGTAGCATGCAGTACTCCATAGCCTTCACGGTGCGCAACCATGGAGGGCACAGAAATGAGTGTTATGTCCTTTCGCGCGCACTCGGAGGCCTTATGCTTGTCCCGGAAGACCTGAGTAGACGCAGAGAGACACATTGAACCAGTTTGACGGAGTTTGAGCACGGAAGGTTAGACCAATGTTCACGCCTGAGCAACGAAGTCGCCACGTACAGGGTCGAGAAGCTGGCACCAGTATCGGTGCTGGCGCTCCTGGTGCTCGAACGATAGCTTCAAGGCGCGGCAGAACGCGCCAAGTTCCAGTCCGCTGCCTAGAGCAGTCCTTGCAGAACCAAGGCGAAAGCCAAAGATGACGTACAAGATGCACGCCTCCATAGCCTCCGGTCTGGAGCAAAACCGACGACAAACCCTGCATCCGCTAGTCCGTGCGACCACGGGTCCTATCTGTCCTCACCAAGCGTGGCCCAATGAGAACAGCAGAGCCACCGCCTCGGCTAGCACGCTCCAGCGCGGTGAGAGCAGGTGGATGTCCTGCACCGCCAGCTTCGCGTGCGTTGCATTCGTGTTGACCTTGTTCGGTTTCGACTGCATGCACATGCTGCTGGGTGTTGTCGGGAGACGCAGCCAGATGTGGCAGTGTATAGTGAGGAGCAAGCACTTCCACATCAATTGCAAACATGGAGTGAGTGAGCTGTATGCTCATTTGGGCCACAGGGGAGTTGCTGCTACCTGTATAGGACGTAGAGACATCTCGACGCCACGGGGTGACGTCCAGCCGCGTGAGTTTTGACCACGATACGCTTTGTGATGTCTGTGAATGTCTCGCAGGGACTGTCTACGGTCAAGGCGGTGACCCCAGCTTCGTGGGCTGGAAATAGCGAATCCAGCGGTTGTGGTGCTCGTCGTCGATCTCGACGCCAAGCTTGAGCTTAGCACAGCACCTTCTATCTCGTAGCTGCACGTGAGTAGCTGCCTCGTAGGTTCGAATACGTAGCCTCCAGGATGTGGACAGGCATGGACTCAGGAACCGACGAAGCGCCGCGGCATCGCCCACATGTGCCGCTTCCCTCCAGCATCTGCTACAGCGGCACAGGACCCACACGCATGACCCTGCATTGACGCCAAACTACACAGAGAAAGCCTCTGGGGTAGCCCACACGGGGCGAAGTTCCGCCGACACATCGTCCAGAATCGCCTGGAACCCCTCGTGACTGCGAGGGGTGCCCCTCGGCCAACGAAACCTGGTGGTGGTGGTCAACACCGCCTCGACAGTAGAAACACACGCACGAATTCCTGGACACCCTGGCGGTCCGGAGGCGCGACTCCAGCCAGTGGCAGGCTGGTCCAGGTGACTGGCGGCGTCCGCCCGGTGAGGCCTTCTTGGCAACGAGGTCCCCATGGTTCTGAAAAAGAATCCTGAGCATGACCCACTCGCGTTCACTTGGTTCGTTGACTTGGCATCCCGCGTCGTGTAGCTCTACGAGGACTTGCCGACACTGTCGCCGGTAACATAATGCAGAACGTAGCGGGTTTTGGCCGCCTCGATTCGCTTGAGCCACTGGCACGCTCCGTGTGCTGGCGGCCCCGGCACTCCAATGCCAGGCCTGGCCAGAGTTCGCGGACCGGCGTCCAGTTCTAGGTGTGATGGGAGGAGTGCGGTGGCACCGCGGGCAATTGACCGGCTTGGCCACAACTTGGGGGAAGACGTGGCCAAACGAGCACGAGTGCATGATGGTGCCCAGGTACTCTCGGCTCTGCAATCGAGCGGATGGAGACAAAGTCATGGTGGTGGTGGTGGAGAAGCGGAAATCCAATAACCTTTTTAAACGCTATATCGATTGTGTGCAAAACTTATGCATTTGCACAAGAAGTAGCACAAACTAGTGCATATGGTCGCGAGCAGCTGCTAATTCGTCCCAATTGACCAATGAGAATACACATCATGATAAAGAACGCAGAGGCCGGAGCCATTCGGAGAGGCCTCTCGAGGCCGCGAAGAAGCCCCAGGTCGGAAGCCAAGCCAAGAAGCTCCAGCCCCAAGCAGTGCGAAATCTAGCCGAGCCGAGCTCCATGCAGGACGGTGGCAAGGCGCCAGCCGCGACGGCGGCCCCAGCACCGTCTTTGGGTCCATCTCCTGCTGCAGCAGCCACGGTGGACCCCAACGCGCCGGAGGAGGAGCGCCCCGGGCCGGGCACGCCGCGCTACAACGCTTGGACCACCGAGGAGTTCGCGGATCTCGTGGCGGCGTGGGAGACGGCCATCAACCACGCGGCGACCCAACCTCGTTCGGATGCCGTGGCCGTGCACAACGAGACGTACAAACGTTTCGTGGTGCTGCGTGGCGGCTCCACGCGACGCAACAAGGCCGCCATCACCAGCAAGCGCAGTGCGCTCAAGTTTTCGTATATTTTCATCCGCGACTTCAATGCAGCGCAGACGCTCAAAAAGGAGCCGCCCTTCTTCCAGCTGCCGCCCGCCAGACGCGCCGACATCATGCGCTCCTGGAAGCAGATCAACTCGAGCGTCGTGGACCTCACCAGCGAGCTTTACGACGCCATCGCACGCATCATGGCGCACGAACTCACCAACGAGACCTCTTCTGTTGGCTCCCGTGACTCGCCGCAGCCGCCACCCCCACCGCCGCAGGCCAAGCCCGCGACGTCTCCACAGCCTCCCAATCCGTCACCGCCGGCTCCAGAGCCGCCCACGCACGTGGATGCACCGCTGGCACCTGCACCAATCTCCAGAGTGAAGGGCAAACGTGCGCAGAATACCAACCTCCGTGCCAGCAGCAACCCCTGGACGGTGCAGGAGATGCTGCAGCTGGTGCAGGCCTGGGCACAAGCAGCCGACGTGGTCTGTAAGAGCACGAGCACCGAGCCGCTGTCCATCATCCACGAAATGTACCGCCAATTCGAGGCGCTCCAGGGTGGGAAATCGTTGCGCAACCTGTCGGGACTGGCTACACGGCGTCGTGTGCTGCGGCTGTCGTACTCGCGCGTGAGCGCGTTTAACCGCACGCAAAAGCAGAACGGAGAGCCACTGTACGCAGAGCTACCGCTGGAGGCGCGACTGGCCGCCATGCGTTCCTGGAAGAATGCCAACCTGGTGGACCTCACGGCGGAGTTATACGAGGCGCTGGAGCGGGTTATTGCGCTGGACACGCAAGCGGTGGCCATGGAGGATGCACGTCGCTCCAAGGCCACGAACCCCAACAAGATCTCCAATGCGGTGTCCCAGAAAGCGCAGAATCGCGTGCGGATGCCGAAGGCGGTGGCCAAACGCGCCGAAAGCTCGTCCAGGAACGCGAAAAGCGGCACTGATAACTCCCCAAACGCGTCCAATTCGACTGACTCTGCGTCCGCCACGACCAACTCACAGCCAACAATGCACCAGGTGGACAAAGGGAAAATGGAGGACAAGCCAGCCAAGATGTCCAAGCTAGCGGAGGAGAAGAAGGCGGGGAAGGAGCACAAGGCGACGAAGGAACACAAGGTACCGAGTGGTGGGCCCACTGCCAAGTCGTGGAGCGACGACGAGCTGAACACGCTGATGCAGGCGTGGGAGGAAGCGGCCAAGCTACTGATTGAGAGCTCCACGATGGAACTCATGTCGCTCAACCGGGAGATGTACCACGCGTTTCAGCAACTCAACGGTGGGTCCTCAACGCGGAATGGCGCGGCGTTGGCGTCGCGTCGCAGCTCGCTCAAGTTCTCCTACGCTCGGATCCGCGCTTTCAACGACGCCCAGAAGCTCAAGAACACGCCGATGTATCACGAACTGGGCGAGGAGCAGCGACTGGCGGTGCTGCGGTCCTGGAAGAACCGTAACTCTATTGATCTGAGTGAGCAGATGTACAACCGACTGGCACAGATCATGGAGCTGGATGCGCGAGCTATCAAGGTGCAAAACGCGCGGCGCTCTCGAGCGGCTAGCATGCCCAAGGATTTGCGAGCTTCGACGGAGAACAGTAGTCATCATGGCCCCAAGACGGCCAAGTGGACCACGGAGGAATCCTCGGACTTGATCCAGGCCTGTGCGGACGTGATGAACGTGCCCAAGGCGGGCGAGGCCAGCCAGACGGCTACAGAGCGCGAGGCGCTCATCTACGACCGCTTCGTGGCTCGTCGTAAGAACGCGGGGGACACGGAAGCATCTCTCCATCGAGACCTGCGCTCCATGGCACAGCAGTGGAGGTACATTATGGACTCGTACGCGTACATCAAGACGTGCAACGACAAGAGCGCGGAGATGGGGAGCGCCAATTGGTTTGACATGCCGATCCCCCAGCGACGCGCGTACCAACAGTGTACGAATGTCCCGTTCAAGTTCGTGGAGTTGAACGCTGAGATGTTCGCGTTGATCACGCAGACGTCGTTTGACGAGGTGGTGAGTCCGCCGTTGCCGTCTCCAGCGGCGAGAAGTGCCGGGGAAGGAGGCGTGACGCTGCGTCCTCGAACCCAGAAGCCTCCGGAGCAGTCAACGTCCGAGTCGGACTCGGATTTGGACTCGGATGAACCGGAACCCAGTCAATTGAAGACGAGAATGGACAAGAGAGGCGGATTGATGGCGCGGAAAGGTAATAGTTGGCCCATCAAGGAGCTGTGGCTCCTCATGCAGGCGTGGGGCGAGGCGGTTGCGTCCAGAGGCGATCGAAGCTTGACTCCTGCTGTGAGTGCGACGTTCGAGCGGTTCGTGGAGCTACAGAATGGGAGCTCCATTCGCAACATCCACAGTGTGCGGAACAAGATGATCTCGCTCAAGTCGGCGTACACGGGTATCCATGAGTTCATCACCAAGGAGCGCAAGGGAGATGCGCATTCGTGGTTTAGTATGGCACCTGATGCGAGACTCGAGGTCATTGCCACGTGGAAGAACAAGACCATCATGGATCTCAACCAGGAGTTGTACGACGCGCTGGGAAACGTACTCCCCACGAAGACGGAGGTGACAGAAGGAAGACGCAAGTCCAAACGAGCCGCACCAAGCCAGGAGGGCAAGCAAGCCAAACGTTCGAAGCAAGTGGCATCCCAGGCGGCCGACTGGAGCAAGCGCGAGCTGCTGATACTGGCGGATGCGTGCGGCGAACTGCTGGAAGGTCGACGCATCCGACGCTATCTGTTCGAGGAAGAGAAGGACCGCTTCTACCGTCGTTACCGGCAATTGGGTGGCAAGAACACACTCATATCGGCAGTCTCTCGAGCGCGTCACCTCATGGATTCGTACGAGTTCATCTGCGCATACAATAAGAAGGCGGCTGGATCTGAGTCGCTTGGGTGGTTCGAGTTGCCGCAGACCGAGCGCGTTGCCATGGCCAGGAAGGTGAGCAAGGCGCACCACAACTTCAGCGGTTTGGGAGGCGTGGACGCCGAGCTCTTCGCCGTCGTGGAGCGACTGGACAAGGCGTTGTGTCAAGCGATCGGAGAACCAAAGAAGAAACCGTACAAGCCGTCGTCCGACTCGGCGGGCTCGGCGCGCTACGGAGATCCGGAGACAATCGTCGAAAAGTGCACGTTCCGAGCGAGAAAGCACGGCAGCAAGACCAAGCCCAGCGTGTCCAAGCTAAGCGGATCCAAGAAAGCCAAGGAGGTGGCCATTGACTTGCCTGTGTACTCGTCATCGACGTCGGATGACGACTTGGAAGACTCGGAGGACTCGGCCAGTGAATATCTCCGCAGTGTTTCCAGTATGCCCGTCTCGACTCCAGCTGCGACGACGACGGCATCATCAACCGCTGACAAGAGAACCATCCGACAGATATGGGGAGCGCCCGTTGAGTCCACGCAGTCAACTCCGAGCCAGGAAGCGACGATGCGGAAGCGCACGCGGGAGGAAACGAGCGACTCGGCCACGCTGTTGTTTGCGCAAATCATCCAGAAACAGAATGAGCAGTTGGAAGCGGCTGTCAAGCGGTTCCGGAAGGACGGCTCGGAGGCGCGGCAAGAGCACCAGGACTTCCTGATGGCCAGGATTCAAGAGGCCTTCCCGGTGGACAACGGTAGCGGTTCGTATCTGGAGCGTGTGGTGGAACTGCAGGGTCAGACACTGGCCGACATGTTCCAGAGACTGCAACAACAGCGAGAGGTGGAGAGCGCCAAGGACCAGCAGCTCATGGCCGAGCTCTTCGGTCGCAGTCAGCGTGGGTAGAACCCGACGAAAGGCACGGTGCGGACGGTGGAGAGGTAGCTACTTTGATAGTCGTATGGATCCATGACACTTGTTTGTTTGCAAGCGTTAGAGGATGTTTTCCCTCTCCTACAACCACAGCAATCGCTACTGCTAACTCACCTCCGCTTCTCGTAGAAGATGGCAACGCATGTCGTGTGCACTTGGACTTGTGCACTAATCGGCGTCGAGTTCGTCGCTCTGGACGTGCTGAGCCCACCAGGAAGCGCCACAGGCCCAACGACACTCCCAACGATACAGCCGCTGAGTGGGAGATCGTGGAAGACATCAGCGTAAAGTTGACTCACTTGATCTGCGTGGCTGAGCGCCTCGATCTCCGAGAGAGCTCCAGCAGCCATGAATGCGCCCAGTACAACGTTTTCCTCCTCGACCACGCGTTTGTGAGCCCCGCGAAGAGCTTCAGACAACGCTGGGTGTGCTTGGTTGGGGAAGTGCGCGGCCAGGAAGCCGAAGGCGCCTTCTTCCCAGTGGTGCTGCAGCGACGCGACGCCATCGGCCAGACACAGCACGTCTTCCAGACGATGGATCTGCGGCCATTCAGCCGACGACTGCGGAGTGAGTACCTCCGTTGGACTCGTGTTGCTGCGCACGAGCCACTCTAACGGCTCAAGTTCTTGACAGGCGTAGAGGTTGATGCTGCGGTTGTTCTGCTCGATGGAGAAGCGTTCGCTGGGCTCCACGAGGTCCAGAAGGCAATGTTGGGATGGCCCGCCGAGCGTGGAGTTGCATAGCGTCACCCGGTCGTAATGCACCGCTTGGCTGTACATTCGGTCCCCGTCCACGCCGTCACACTGCAAGACGGGCGTGACGGCGTGGTAGCCACTAGAGGCGAACGAACGAACGCCCACCCTGCCACACAGTCGCAGCAGCAGCGTCGACGGGAACTCCAGTCTGCCACGACGCGAAGACGCAGAAGAACGTTGCTGCTGCCTGTCCAGTCTCTCTCTGCCCTGCTTGGCCTTGCGTCGCTGTCGCTGCTGCTTCTTGGTCAAGTCTCCAGAGTCTGGAGTGGAGGACGACGGCATGTCATCCACGTACGTGGCCAGCGGACTGCAGCGATCCAATAGTGGCGATACGACACCCACGACAACAGCGTCGGGGTGCCATCGCTGGATGACTGGAACCAGTTCACTAGCGCTCTGGTCGTTCACGCCAAAGAGCAGGAAGCACGGCTCGTCGCCTGCTTCCACCGTGGAGAAGGCATAGTCTAGCTCATTACCAACCTCACGGTGGCAGCGCCGTAGCGTCTTGCGGTCGAATGAAGCCGCCTCGATCGTAGTGTCGGGCAGGTGGGCCACGGAAATGGACAGCGTCACGGACGGCTCCTGTGCGCCAGCGTCGACAGTGACAGGCTGAGACTGACGCGTTGCGCCCAGCACAGCGAGCGTCGTGAACGTCGCTACCACGCGGCAGCTATGAGGTAGTAGACACTCGCTCTCCAGCACCGTGGCCAGCTCGTCCCAATACGCGCCACTTTGCCAGGGCCGCGAGTCAGAACTGGCCACAGTCAGCAGCGCCAGGTTGGGTGCGAAGCGCGTGTCCGCCCAGCCGCGGTGGTTCGCGCGCAGCAGCTCCAGACTCTCGGCCGCAGACGCTGCTGGGCCCAGCACGGACGCCTTCCACTGCGCGCCGCGCGCCTTGGCCGCGAGCACGAGGCTTCGCCAGCTGGAGCACACTCGCGTCATGGCGTCGGTGGCCTGCCACGCCAGGAAGGGCAGCACCAGCGCCAGCACCTCCGGCGGCAGCGCCAGCACGGGACAGCCCACGACGGTGGGGCGCGCAGAGACGGCAGGCGCCTTGGACGCGCATGGCGCGCGCTGCTGCTTCTGGCGGCTGCAGCGCGGCCGAGCCGCGTGCGCCGACGCCTGCATGGCGGCGTTCCGACCTCCAGTGCCGTTCGGGTGATCCCAATCTACCACGGAGTTCCCACGACTTGCCATCATTTTGGTGCACCTCGCCCTCGATGATTCACCCGCATCAAGGCCAGAGTTGGCCAATCACAGGGAAGATGGGATCTAGCCTATCAGTTACTACTCGTGATACCAAAGAAGCCCCGAGTTGGCGCGTTGCGAGCTTCTTGTCCATGCCTTCCCAGTTCTGCGAGCTACTGCCGACCTATTCCTGCGCCTCCACACCCAAGCAGTCGACAAGACCCCCTCGCCCCACTCGCTCGCTCATTTCCCTAGTTCTTCTCTACATGGGGGATCGACCAGTGTGGTGGGGGCGGTCGGTCGACCAGCGCGCAAGGGAGACATGGATCCCAGCTGCTCAAGACCACGAGTGCTCGGCTCGCTCTAGGCGAATCAAGGACAAGTTGTGATTCCAGTGCGAAGAGTACTACATGACG
>JAADYK010000320.1:0-24128 GCA_023338225.1 Halophytophthora batemanensis
GACGTCAAGAAGATGTGGCCCAGCAGGCAGC
The DNA here is from genome assembly GCA_023338225.1 of Halophytophthora batemanensis. NCBI lineage: Eukaryota > Oomycota > Peronosporomycetes > Peronosporales > Peronosporaceae > Halophytophthora > Halophytophthora batemanensis. The sequence goes on from JAADYK010000320.1 coordinate 32, forward strand.
ACACCGTCACCGTGCTCGTCGGGGAGTCCCAGCCTGGCGACACGAGCGTGGACGGCGGCGGTGGCGGCGCTCATTGCTTCTTCTTCTTCTTCTCAGCAGAATCTTGAAGTGAGCATTTTGGAAAAATTGCTCGAAGTTCGCAAAGGTTTGAATTTTAGGGTAAAAAACCTTAAATTTAGGTGGTTCACCCTGCACTGCCAAACTGCATGACGAAGCGGTCAAAACCTGCGATATCTCATAATTGTGATAGCATACCGACCTCTGTCGGTTTATCGATACAGCGCGACTCGTTGTGTCCCTAAAGACAGCAAGATTTCAACCCACCTTTCCTCTTGCTAGGCGCAGTCTTTCGCGACCACTTCCAGCTCCAGCCAACCAACGCGCGGGCGGCCCAGTTCCTTGCTCCAGCCTGCCATACTTAGATTGTATGAAGCTGGCGTGGGCCTGGGCTTCCCCGCGTCAACCAGAGAGGAGTTCGAGAGAGAGAAGACCAGCATGTCCTTCGGCTTCGGCAGCACCAACACGGGCGCGAGCGGCGGCTTCGGCGGCTTCGGCGCCGCCGCTACAGGCGGAGGCTTCGGCAGCACCCCCGCGCCCGCCGCTGCGTCGCCCTTTGGAGGAGGCGCGGCCGCCGGCACGGGAGGCTTCGGCGGTGGAGCAGCCACGGGCGGCTTTGGCGCGGCCAAGCCAGCGTTCGGCGGCGGCGGCGGCTTCGGGGCGCAGCAGACAGCGGCTACGGGCGGCTTTGGCGCGCAGCAACAGACCACGGGCTTTGGGGGCGGTGGCTTTGGCGCGCAACAACCAGCAGCGCCTGCCACAGGCTTTGGCGCGGCCACCAATACGTCCACGGGCTTCGGCAGCACGTCGGCGTTCGGCGGCGGAGCAGCCACGGGCGGCTTTGGCTCGGGCACCACATCAGCTTTCGGCGGCACCAGCACGGGACTGGCGTCTCCCTTTGCGCCCAAGCCGGCGGCGAGTGCCAGTCCGTTTGGCTCCACAAGTGCGTTCGGCGGTGCAGCCACGAGCGGTGGCTTTGGCGGCGCGGCCACTTCCGGTGGCTTTGGGACACCTGCGCCAGCCACGAGCGGTGGACTTTTCGGTGGCACGACTGGCGGCTTCGGCTCGGCCGCCAAGAGCCCGTTTGGCGGCGGCGCGGCCACCACAGCTACGACTGGCGGTTTTGGCGCGGCGGGAGGCACTAGCGCGTTTGGCGGCGGCGGCTTTGGCGCGCAGCAGTCAGCAGCCGCTGGATCAGCGCAAGTGGGCACTGGTCAACCGCCGTATCAACCCACGCGTGAAATGGAGCCTACAGGTACGGGTGGCACAGCCAACTACATCTCCATCTCACGCATGCAGGCGTACGCGCACAAGTCGGTGGAGGAGCTGCGCTATGAAGACTATCTCAAGCGCACGAACCCGCAGGCGGCACAGGCAGCAGCAGCACTAAATCCTGCGCCAGGAGTGGGTGCAGCGACCACGGGCGCGGGAGCCTTTGGCGGTGGCGCCTTTGGAGCGCAGCAGCCGGCAGCCAGCTCAGGCTTTGGCACGACGGGAGGCTTTGGGAGCACGTCGTCCACGTTTGGCGGAGCGACGGCGACTAGCGGTAGCGCATTTGGCGGCACGTCCAGCTTTGGCGCGACGGCGAGCGGAACCACGGGCGGCTTCGGCGGTTTTGGCTCGCAGCCTGCTGGTGGCTCCAGTCTCTTTGGAGCCAAACCCGCCACCGGGGGCTTCGGCGCACCGGCCCAAACCAGCGCCTTCGGTGCGCCGGCTGGAGGCACGTCGGCCTTTGGGGCTCCCGCGGCTGGCGGTGGCTTCGGTGCAGCGACGACGGGAGGATTTGGCCAGACGACAGGTGGCTTTGGCACGACAGCGGCGGCCCCGCAACAGACTGGCGGGTTTGGTGGCTTCGGGGCGGCTACACCAGCCACTTCTGGCGGTTTTGGCGCGACATCGGCCTTCGGCAAGCCTGCTGCGACCACGGGCTTCGGTGGCTTTGGTACGACGGCAACTCCCGCAGCAGCTCCAGCGACTGGCGGCTTTGGCGGCTTCGGGACGACGGCGCAGCCAGCGGCCGGTGGGTCTACGTCGCTATTTGGCGGCGCGACCGCAGCAGCACCAGCTTCTACTGGCTTTTCGTTTGGCGGGGGTGCCACGGCGGCGAAGCCGGCCACGTCAGGCGGCTTCGGCTTTGGCACTACTGGCGGTACCAGTGCCTTCGGAACTTCCACAGGCGGTTTCGGTGCTACGACTGGTGCTTTCGGTGCAACGCAGCCAGCAGCTGGAACCACGTCGCTGTTTGGCGGCACAGGAGCGACAACAGGATCGACGGGCGGCTTCGGGTTCGGGACCACACCGGCGGCGACTGGGGCTTCAACAGGGCTCTTCGGAGCGACTAAGCCTGCGACGGGCGGTCTGTTTGGAGGCGCGGCGACTACTGGCTCGACTGGCACGACTGGCAGTCTCTTCGGTGGCGCTGGTGCTACTACTGGTGGCTCTTCTCTCTTTGGAGGAGCAGCCACAACTCCCAGTACTGGAGCTACTGGCTTCGGCACGGGTGGGTTTGGCAGCACCACTGGCGGCTTTGGTAGCTTTGGCGCGGCAGCGACGCCTGCAGCCCAACCTGGCGCCTTCGGATCCACGACTGGGAGTCTGTTTGGCCAACAGCCGCAGCAGCAAGCGGCCCCAGCGCAGCCGCAAAGCCTCGTGGCGGCTCCTGACGTGAACCCATATGGCACTGGGTCCTTTGGAGCTGGCCTCGTGGAGCAGAACGTGAAGGCTGCCTTGGACGCGCAGTCAATCAAGACTGGCACCAGCGCGTCCTCTCGCCTGACTTCGTTCACAGACGACGTTGGTCTCCCGAGAGGCCCGATGGATGCGCCGCTTGTGACGCGGCGGCAGAGTGTGAGCAATCGCCACGCGATCCCCGTGTCGTTCATTCGTGGCTCGTTCAAGGGCTCCAAGAGCCGCTTTTCGACCTTCACATCCCCGGTGCTGTCCTCTGCTCCTTCTAGCGAGTCGAATGGCGCGACCGGAGAGAAGGAGGACGAGTTCAAGTTCTCGTCGTCCATCTTCCGGAACTCCGTGACGAAGAAGTTGGTGATTGACAAGGGAGACCAAGTCCCCGCGAGAGGCGCCAACAGCTCTCGCGCCGCCGTGGTACCGCTGACTGAGAGTGACCGAGCGGACATTCATGAGATGAGAGGTGCTCGTGCCCGAGCGCTGAAACTTGGCGCAGACGGGAAGTACGGCATTGCCTTCCGCAACCTCACCAACAACAAGTCGTTCACGCTGCGTCTGTCCCCGACTCAGACTGTCAAGCAAGCCCGTGACGAGGTGAAGCAGTTGCTGAAGGAGAGCGCCTCCAAGGCGTCTACCATCTCGGACATTGAGCTCATTCTGAAGGGCCGCATCGTGCACGACGCGATTGCCCTGGAGGATCTCCACCTGAAAGAGGGTGACGCGATAGACGTCGTGGTGATCGAGAGTGGCGCTCAGGGTGACAAGAAGCGGGAGGACCACGCGCCGTCGTATTCGTCGCTTCTGAAGAAACCGGAGACGCAGGACGAGGTTGCTCCCCCCAAGCGCTTCATGACGTACGACGAGTTTCTGGCGTCGGCCAACCGTGAGGATGGCGACGAGGCCAGCGTGCTCAAGGATACCCAGGGCGGAAGCTCTCTGTCTGTGTCGGCATCATGCCCGACCCTGAAGAACGCGGACTACTACACCATTCCTTCGTACGAGCGGCTGCAAACCATGAGCGATCAGGAGCTGTCGCAGGTGGAGAAGTTTACCGTGGGCTGTCGGGGCTTGGGTGCCGTGGAGTGGATTGGCAAAACGGACGTGCGCGATCTGAACCTCGATGAGCTCATCTTCTTCGAGAAGAAGGAAGTGATTGTGTACAAGGACGACGAGAAGAAGTACGAGCTTGGCAAGGGTCTGAACAAGCCAGCAGTGATTGAGCTCCTAGGTATCTTCCCGCCGCGCAAGTCGACCGTCCCTGAGAAGTACAAGGACCGCGTGAAGCAGCGTACGCAGGACATTGGCGCCACCTTCTTGGACTACTCGTCGGACACGGGTATCTGGCGTTTCCGCGTGGAGCACTTTAGTCGCTACGGGTTTGATGATGACGACGATGACGACGTGGACATGGAGGGCCAGGACGCTCTTCCAAATGCTGGAGACGGTGCGTTGCAGACGAGTGCGGCCAGCAAGACGGGGGGTATGACTCGTGGCCACTTGCCCAGTCGGGTGAAAGGGTCTTTCTCCACGGACCGCAGCGGACTGGTGCGTCAGTCGGTCATGTTTGGTGGCGCTATGAGCAACCGCCACGCTGTCGCTTCCTTTGGAGAACGCCAGGTTGTCCCCGCTACGAGCGAAACTTGGACCGACGAGCAGGACAGCAACGCTCCCGAATCGGAGTCGGCTATGGAAGACGAAGAAGAGGATAAGGAGGCTGCTGTGAAGAAACAGCAGCGTCCCACCAGCGAAGTGTTCCCCGTGATCCCATACGTGCTGAAGCCACTTGGCGTGGGCAGCGATGCGGCTCACTTGGCGCCGTCCCAGAAATCAACGACGTACCAGATGATGCTCCAAGCGACGAATCAGCCACAGAGTGGTGTGGTGCGCAACCACGTGGACGCCGGCATGTTCATGTCGCGCTCGTTCCGCTGCTCGTGGGGTCCCAACGGCGAATTTGTGAACCTGGGTAAGCTCGTTTCTCGCCGTGAGGATGGTCCGGACGAGGAACACGCGGGCCGTCGTGTGGTCATTGAGTTCCCGCTCCGTTTGGCTGAGACGCGGAAGACGGATATGAAGGAGGGACTCAAGATGCACTACGAATGCACGTCGCAAGGACGAAAGACCAGTCATAGCAGCGACTGCATTGATCGCGTCGACGACGGCGTGAGCTTGGAGACCCCAGCTCAGTTCCGGCTTCCATCACGCGAGCCATTGATGCGTTGTTTGCACAAGTACGTCGCATACGCTGAGAGTCGCGCTAAGAAGGCGCCCACCGAACAGTTCCCGCAGCGCACGTTGCTGCTGTGGAAACTGGTTCAGGCTCTTTGGGGCCAAGAGCACGCCGCCAAGATGGGGAACACCGACAGCTCTGTATTTCTCCCGTTGGCGGCGCGGGACGACCCCAATGAGGTGGAAACGCTGGACACGTTCCAGACAGTGGATCTGCGGCGCGAGGCTATCTCCCAGTGGTTTGAAACTGCTCTGAACGACGAGAGCGTCGTGGATGCCGCTACAGGTCCTGCTAGCCCTGAAGGCGTGCTGCATCTGCTGTGTCAGCACCGGGTCGTTGAAGCGTCGGAGATGGCCATGGAATGCGGCGACTTCCGCTTGGCGACACTGGTGGCGCAGGCGTCATCGTACGAAGGCTCGGACTTCCGGGCACTCCTGGAAACGCAAATGGCTCAGTGGAGCGAGAACGGCACGCTGGAGCTCATGGATGAGGCGATGGTTCTGGTCTATAGTCTGCTGGCCGGAAGCGTGGAGGTGCTATCAGCGCAGAAAGGCACGAGCATGGCGTGGACGATGTGCTTGGCACTGTTTTTGTGGTACAAACGCGGCCCGGCGACGTCGCTGAAGACGGCCATGACGCTGTACCAGGATGCAGTGGACAAGCAACTAGCAACTGCGCCACTGTCGCCGTTTTCGGACGCTAGCACGGACAAGGACGACGTGCTGATGGAGGTGATGAAGCTCTACATTGAGGACGCGACGTCGCTGTGCAAGGTATTGTCCCCCAGTGGCTTCATGAGTGCGCAGGTGTCGCACCACCTGGACTACGAGCTGTCATGGCACCTGCACAGCGTACTACGCGCCATCGGCTACAAGTTGGACCGTCAGTGGGAGTCGCACATCCACCAGAACTTCATCCGGCAGCTGGAAGGCTCGGGACTCTGGGAAGAAGCCGTGTACGTGGCGCTCAACATCTCGGACGACGGCGAGCGCGGGGCCACGTGCCGCGCCCTGCTCTTCCGCAACGCCGACATGCTGGCGGCAGATGTGACAAAGCGGGAGGAGCTCTGTACACGCCTGGACGTCCCCATGGAGTGGATCAGCGAGGCACTGGCCGTACGCGCGGTAGTGAAGCAGGAACGCCACGACGAGATCGCGCACTGGATGACGGCGCACCACTACGAGGAGGCGCACGCATGTTTGATCGCGCACGTGGCGGGTCCGTGCCTGTTTGCGAGCGAGAAGAACGTGCTGCTGCAGCTGCTGAAAGAGCTGGAGCCTGTGGCGGCGTACATCCCGCAGTGGAAGAGCTGCGAGAAGGTGGACGCTCTGGGTGGGGGGCTGCTGCTGGAGTACCTCCGTCTGGAGCAGCAGGAAGGGCTGGAAGTCGGCCATGAAGACGAGTTCCTCCAGCGCGTGTTGACACTCTCGCGACAGCTGTCTGCCGCGCGGGATGCATCTGCGGACAGCCAGGGCCAGGGCCAGAGCAAGAACAAAAACAAGAACCGGAGCGCTGAAGACAAGAGGGACACGCTGGTGATGCAAACGTGCGTGTCGTCCATGATCGTATCGTTGGCCACGCAGGCGCTGCAGCTGCAGACGCTGCTGTCGTACACACAGGAACGCGAGTTGACGGCAGACGCGGCCACGTCGTCGACGTCGTCTGCAGAGACCACGACACCTCTAGAGCTGAAGCCTGACTTCCTCGGGGACCTCGCGCATCTGGTCACCGGCCGCGAGACGAGCTTCGTGGAGTCGTACCGGACGAGTCAGCTGCTGCACTTGTGCTCGACGTTTATCGACTGGCGTGCGTAGGTGCCGAATGGATAAGCGAGCAACTCTGGACACAGGACAGCGCGAGCAGCAGGGACTTGAATCGGTATTGATCGGCACGCACGTTCGCGAGCGTGGATGCCACGTTAGTGATCAGGTTGTCCTCGTGGATGGGTCTGCGTCTGCATAACCTTCATTATGAATGCCACAGGAAAAGAGAGATCTACTCGAAAGACATCGCGTCTGCCAGTTCGGGGTTGGGAGGAAACCGCGGCTCGTTTGGTGGAATTGCTTCCATTCTTCATTTACTTCGATCTTGTCCGCTATCTGTGCTATCCTAGCTGGTGTGCATGTACTCAGATCGCCTTTGTGCTAACCTACTAACTACTTGTGCATGGTCCTTCGACCTAGAAATGCTTCACGCGGAATTTCCACACGCCCCCACTCTCGTCGCCATCGTCATACCCGAGGAACTCTGCGCCCAGCGCCTTCGTGTGCGTCTCGAGACGGTCCAAGAAGTCTTGTCGCGCCTCGTGCTCTCCTGGAGAAAGTTTGTGCAGCTGGACATCCGCACACTTGTTGAGCTCGCGACCTACAGCTGGCTTGGCATCGTCATCGGGATACACGACCACTTCACCATGGGAGAAGACCACGAGCGTATCCAGCTGGAGCCCGCGGACGTCGGTGGAGCCGTCGAAGGTAATCTGACCACAGCCGCGACGACCGACAGTGAAGTTCTCCACCCGAGCCAGTTCGTCGTCAGAATACTGCTGGAGCTCACGCATTGACGGGACGGTGAAGTACTCTGTACCAAGGAGCTCCAGACAGCTGGAGTGTGGTTCGCTGTCTTGAGTGGCGTTGGTATCTTCGCTGTCTGCCAACGGAAGTGCTGGCAGGTCTTGCTTCGCCGTGTCAGTGCAGCCATGAGCTGGGCTCTGACTACCAGCGTCAATGCCTGCCTCACGTTCGTTGGTATCTTCGATCTCAACACTGTGCTGGATCCGGAGAGCTCTCTTGGAGAGTGCGAGTCGGGAGAAGGAGCTCGAAAAGCGGAAGGAGTCGACGATGCGGGTCGAAGGCGTCGAGACGGGGGACTGCGAAGTCTTGCGGTGTGGACGCGAACACGGGAAGCGGGGCTGCGTCTTCATCGGTGTACGCAACTCCAGTGGGTTGTTGCGCAGGCCCACTCGGCCAGAAAGACGGACTGGCGACTGCTTGTGGTGCTTGATGGACGCCGCTCTGTGTGGAGAGTGGCGATCGAAGAGTAAAGTAGTCGACGAGGACACACCGCTCGATAGCGCGCTCTTGACCTTCTCTTCCACGAGCCCGTCACCGAACGAGCCGACGCCATAGGGGTTGACGTCTGGAGCTGCGACTAGCGGTTCAGGCGACGCGGAGACGGGAGCCGGAGTTGCAGAGAAGACTGGAGTGGACGTTGGTGTCACAGCAGCAGCAACGGTTGTCGTTGGAGCTTTCCAGGTGAATAGAGAGGTCGTGCCAGTCCCCGCGGTCGGGAGAGTGTCAAGTGAGCGGAAGTAGGAGTCCGAGGTGGACCTGGCGCTGCTGCTGGCAGTGGTCTTGGCGCCCCAAGTCGCCCCAAGATCCGCTCTCTTCAACTGGTGTCCGTTTGATGCGAGATTAGATCCAGGCCAGCAGAAACATGGGGTCTGCGGCGTGGGCTGGACGCTAGTCTGCAGCTTGTCCTTGCTCTCCCCGGGCTTAGAGCTCACCAAGCAATCTCCCCAGCGTCTGGAGCCATCAAACTGGAAAGCAGTTTGCGCCGGCGTCGATGTGCTGAAGGGCTTGACGCTTGGGGTTGCGGCTGGCCCCCCAGTTGGAAATGCGAACGGGTTGGCAGTCGTCGTAAACGGAGTCGCAGCCGGCGGTGCGAACGGGTTCGACGTCGGAGCCACGAACGGACTTGAGGCTGGCTTTGCGAATGGCTTCGCAGTCGGCTTCGCGAAAGGGTTTCCAGCTGGCTTTGCAAATGCGCCGCTGCCTGGATTGGCGAACGGATTCGACGTCGGTGGGGAGAACGGACTGGGGCTGGGCTTGCCGAACGGATTCGCGGTCCATACGAAGTCACCTGTCTTCGAGACTGCGAAGGGATTGGCGGTCGGCTTTGCAAAGGGGTTGGCAGTCGGTGCCGTGAATGGCTTCGCAAATGGATGTGGAGGCGGATCCTGTGTTGCAGAGCTTCCGCTGTTGCACGTGCCAGGAGCGAAGTGTCGGGAGCCAAGCTGAACTTTGGTGTCAGAGTGGACGAAGCCGAAGCCACTGGGTCCTGCGGTGCTGTCAGGACCTGCAGTTGCAGTGTTAGGCTCGAAGCGGAACCCATAGCGATCAGAAGACTGAGTCGACTGGGCGGTCGCTGAACTGTTGAAGGGCGAGTCACGTGTCGATGGCGTTGGGGACGGCCACAAAAAGGGAGAGGACGAATGCTCAACTCGAGTAAACGGACTCGCATCCGTCGAGTGAGTACTGGGCTGCCCAAAACCAGAGTTGGTCCATGACGAACCCGAGGGCTGCCAAGAAGTGGTGGTCCCTGCAGCTCCATTCGGAAAGCTAGTGGTGCCGGGTACACGACCGAAAGGACTGGCATGGGTCGAGGAGTTGGTAGACGGAGCACCAACCCCCCAGCCAATGCTACCAGTGCCAGCAGAAGCAGCAGAGCTACTACCGTTTTGGAAGCTGAAACTGGTGGAGGCGGCCGCAGTACCAGTGCTGTGACTCCCGAAGGAGAATTCAGCACGGCTCACGGTGGGTGCAGCCACACCAAAGTGCGGCGCAACGTCCTGTCGAGCGTTTGACTGCGAAGGGAACGTCATGGGACCCGCACGGTGCGATGGAGGCCGAGGCAAGTAACCAACGACGAGTTTGCGGACCACGAAGCGATCAGAGCAATCGACAACACAAGTCCGAGAGAACGTGCCCAGGAAACTTGTTATCGTCGTCCGCAAAAGTGCAGAGTCTAGAGCCTACGACCAGCCTACGCCTACAGCAGTCTACGATCTCTCTCCGAGCAGCAGCAGCAGCAGCAGCAGCAGCGGCACACGACGGAGGTGGAGACGCGAACGGCGAAGAAGACGGCGACGTGAAGACTTGGCGGAGTGAGCTCTTGAAGGCAAAAGCCAAAATGACTTGGGGCGGGTGGGCTGGCGAGGTTCACCAGCGGGTCAGCCCACCCACCCACCCACCCGCGCTGACGACATAAATAAATCAAGTGGAAAATCCAGGCCGGGTGGGTTTCACAATGTTTCCAACCATGACCCACCCGTGACAGATCGGTATACCGGTAGCGTTGTGCTGACGTGGCAAATGGACTTTGGATTTTGCTTTTGAAGGAGGTTGCATTGATATCAGTGCGCTGCGACGATCTCCTAAAGGAGGCACTGGCTAGCCATGACGACACCCTGAACTCGCGTCGACCACGTTGCCCCCGACGGGCAATGCGGCCCTGCTCGCCCATTGCATGGAGTCTCCTTCGCCAGCGAGCAGTGCCAACGCTCCACTCCCTTCCTCCTCTGTACACTGCTTGCGCGATGACGCAGGTCGTTATGCCAACCGCGTGCGCAAAGCGTGTGCCGTCGCTGGTGTTGTCTTGCCGGATGCTTGCGTTAGTACGCCACGTGCTTGGCGATTTGACGTGTGGGTGTGGGGGCGCCATGGCGAGTGCTGTCTGGCCCGCCATGTGTTCGAGCCCTGCGCACCACCGTGCGTGCTGTGTCGGTGTGTCGTGCATGCCGCTCGATCACCACCCCAGACGCTTAGCTGTTCGTCGACGCCATCGCCAGGCTTCCTTCCGGGGGCCCTCTCGAGTGCGAGGGCACTTCGTGCCAATAGACTTCAGGCAGTCTTGGCCCACGCCAATCAGTCTACGAGCCTGGCCTCGCTCATGGACTCGCGGATGGCCGGTAGCTGCTGTCGACAGAGCAGTCGCCGCATGTCCTCTTGGCGCTGCTTCTCGCGCAGATAGCTCTCCACAGCGTCATGCCAGCGCGTGGCCTCGGCCTCGGAGCGTGCGGTGACGTAAAGCCTCCGACCGCAGCGCAGTTGTAGACAAAGGCCGTGCGGCCGGCCGCCCCAATAGAGCACGTCGAAGACGCGATCCTCGCTCAGCACCTTGGAGCTGAAGCGCTCGTCCTTGCGCGAGACCAGCATGCCGTCCGCAAAGGTGAAGTAGCGACGCTTCCAGATCTTGATGTGCTGGCTGCGCTTGGCCAGGTACCCGGTCACCGCCACAGTCATGGCGTGCTCGCTTCCGGTATGCTGCTGTGCTGCTCTACTGCTCTACTGCTCTACTGCTGTGCTGCTGTGGTGTGGCTCTACGTCTGCGTGCTGCGGAGCGGGATGAGATGTGGGATGGCAAACGGCGGCACTTGTGGGCCACCTCGCGCAGACAGACTGGCGAGCAAGGAGGCCAACAAGTGTGTGGTCTCCCTTCAAGCTTTGCATCTTGAGAGCTTGACAGCCGGGAAAGGCGCAGACCTTTGTAATGGCATACCCATCTCACATGGCATGTCTTCTTTCGACCTGGTGACGCCTACCCCGCCCACTTGACCACCTGCGTGAGAGCATACACCTATGGAGTAGCATAGAGACAACGACAGCACGGGATGAATCCAACCCGGATATCCGTCGCGTCTCCGACCAGGAGCTCGCAGCACAGGACGGCTATCGCAAGCCGTCTGCGCCTCTGCTGGGTCGTGGGAGCACATGGATCTTGCCTCCCGCCCTATCTATTGGATGCGTCAGTGAGGTCACGAGTGACCAACACGTGGGTCGGTCGGCCCCGCATGGGCTCTGGCTATCCATTCTGAACTTGTGTCCTGCCCCGGAGTGAGGACCAAAGCTGCTGCCGACACCTCGCATAGACCCGGTTTGGACTGGAATCGGTCGTACTGTGGGCTCGCTGGGGTTATCAGGCGAAGCGCACGCCATCGCGACGGTCCGAACATCGTTGGTAGCTTTACGCGTCTCCGGGGTGTCAGAGCCGAGGGGAGCGTTGCTCCGTCTGAATGGCGCGAAACCTCCGAACGGGTTGCTCGCGTTGACGAGCTATTCAGGCGCGGTCGCCTTTAAGCAGATGAAAACGAGCTTACTGCATACACCACAGGCGACAGCCAAAGGTCCGAAGCCTACCAGAGGAGGAGCGACTACTTCAGTTTGAGCCCGGAAAAGAAAAGCAAAACAGTCGTGTTGGAAACGAAGGGGAGACTACCGAGAAGTGTGTAATTGGTCCAAAGCACAGCTCCAAAACTGTCACTATGCACGCCTAGGGAAATGCAACAAGTTCCTCCGATATGCACTAGGGCACAGCTTTCTCGCCCTCTCAACTGTCCTGCGCGGCGATCACCACGCAAGCTCCGAACCGTCGTAGTTGAAGAACTTGCCACTCTCCGCCATCGTCACCTTCTCGATCACCTTGGTCACGGCCGCCACGCTCTCAACCACGTCATCCGTGCCCATTCCCTTCGTCATGTCCGTGTTCACGTAGCCAGGGTGCACTCCCATGGCGGCCACCTTGCTCTCGCGCAGGTCCCTGGCCAGAGAGACGTTCACCATGTTGAGCGCCGTCTTGGAAGCGCAGTAGCCGTAGTGAGGGCCCAACATGCCCGCAGTGTCGCTCATGTTGAAGGCGATGCTGCCCACAAGGGACGAGAGCTGGATGACTGCGGCTAGGCCATTGGTCTTGGCCGCGAGCTCCAGGTTCGGCAGCAGTGCACGCGTGACCAGGAGCGGGCCGACGGTGTTCACCTCGAATTGCTTCATCATGGCATCCTTGGTCAACGTAGCCAGCGGTGTGCTGAGGCCAATGCCGGCGTTGTTGATGAGCAGGTCGATGGGTTCACCCTCCAGCTGCTTCGCAGCCTCGACGATGGAGGCCTCGTCAGCCGTGTCCATAGTGATGATCTTGAACGGCGCGAGCGCCTTCAGCTGCTCAATCGCGTAGGACAAGTACAGCGTACAGCGCGACGCAACATACCGTTAGTGGGACAAGACAAGACGCATAGTACGGAAACTAACATAGCTAGAGCGCAGAGCTGCGTACCTTGTCCGTGTTGCTGCTGGCCCGCGCTGTGCTGATCACCTTCCATCCCGCTTTGATGTAGTGCTGGGCGAAGGTGAGGCCGATGCCGCGCGTGCTGCCCGTGATGAGAACCGTCTTGCTGGTGGTCGACATGCTTGAAGGGACTGGGGTAGTCTTGGCTTTGGGATCGCTAGGCGTGATCGGGACTTGGAGTCTGGAGTCTGGGGCTCGAGGTGCTTTCGAGAATGAGCGATCCGGTAGGACTGTGCGGCGGCGAGAATCGCCCTTTGGCCACGAGGTGAGCCACCATGGAATTGAGAGCCCATTGTGTCCCCGTCTTGGGACTAACGCCCTCTCAGCTGTCACATCGATGCAACTCGAGTCGGATGATGGTGCGTCATCCGCAGGTCATGTATCAACAAGTTGCCGGATAATCTTTTTCCTTGCAGGTCTTCTGGTACTAGTGTGATTGCCGGTGCTGATTTGGAGGCTCTACTACGAGATCGAGACGTGGAGTAATCACGACTCTGGGTTTGCAGCGTGACTCGCACTTCACTTGGCCAGCAGCGCTCCTGAAGCCCAAGCGGAGCGGAGCTCAACGGAGTCTTGACCGATCTTCCAAGCTGAGGGAGCTGATTGCGGGAGTCCTGCAGTTTATTAATCAGTTCGTGGGTCTCTGGATTACGATAACCTATTGAAGTTGAGACTTTGTTGAGACTCCGGCCTGGATAGGTAGGCACCCTGAGGCCGAGCACCTAGCCACCCAGCTCCAGCATGTCCTAAGTGTTCTCCCCGAACTTGGTCAACGGACCCTTGGCGCCTCCTTGCATGGCTCCCGCGACGCTCTGGCCCCTCAAGCGAGCGACACTTGCTGCGACTGCAACGGAGGTGCCAAGACTGGAGAAACCTCTTCGGAGTTGCATACGGTGCCTGCTAAAGCACCTACGTCAAATAGACTACCGGCGAGCCAACCAACCAACCAACCAACCAAGCCAGTGGCCAATCTGCCACTAACCAACCTGGCCGAACGCTGACGCGGCTGCAAACAGTTTGTAAATCGCTCAGAGCCCCGGCCAGCTCGTACTTCGGAGCATTCTATCGAGCGGGGAACTTTGTGGCGTGACTGTAAGATCATAGCTACCCATTAGCAAGTGATACGGTGGTATTGAGCAGTGCCAAACGGGAGTAGTGCGAAGCATAGCTACAAAGCTCATCGCACGCGCAGCCCAGAAACCCTAGAGAGGATCTCTCACCCTAAAACACCGGGCGGTTGACTACTACACAGCTTCCTCGCCCTCTCAACTGTCCTGCGCGGCGATCACCACGCAAGCTCCGAACCGTCGTAGTTGAAGAACTTGCCACTCTCCGCCATCGTCACCTTCTCGATCACCTTGGTCACGGCCACGACACCCTCGCGATCCGCTAGGACTATGCAGTGTCGAGTGCCGTCTCTACGGCCAGATCGATGACGAATAGATCATGGTGCAGCTGGGAGGCGAGCACAGCCGGACGTGAGTTCCTATGGTGAAGGACGAAGAACCCGTCACCGGTTCCCTGCGCTCTTAAACTTGCACCACCGAGCAACATTCTCAACGGAGTCAGGCTGCATGTGATATTCGCCGACAAATGCACCAACAGGGGGCCGAATAGAATCTCTTCAAGTTCCAGTTATCTGCGCCACCCCGAATTCAGTGTCGACACGGCAGTGTAGGGATCCCGGGGTCAGGTTTTCAGACTGACGGCTGGGTGTATAGCTTCCCCGCTGCGTCAACCACCGTTCATGAGAATGACACTGATCGGCCCAACTCCAGCCGAGGTCGGGCCGCATCACACACGTGGGCCGCAGGCGAGGTGATGATTGCGGCACCACCTGCCGTCTCTTCAACTCATATGCAAGCCAGACGACACCCAGAGTTTGGATTACTGAACCCCGTTCGATCTGAGAGCCTGGATGATCTTCGGCGATGATCGCGCGGTGACCAGGACCCCAAACGATCTGGTGTTTGGCCATCGACGCTCTGCACATCGCTGCGACCCAATCCTGAGTGGCCTCCTGTAGATCTGCATTTCGAACCATGGATCAGCCCTCTGCTCCAAGTACCCCGATCAGTGTCGGCATGCGATGAGCCTACAACCAATGGGGATGAAACTCGCATGGAAACCAAAACGCAGATACTCATTGGATTGCCCCGCTACCACTCACTGCTGGACGGCTGAGTCGCTCAACGATGTGAGCTGGTCGCGCAGCTGCTGGCATTGCGCGAAGAGCTCGTCACGCTCCTTGCGCGTGGTCGCCAGAGCCTGCGAGGCCTGCGCGACCTCAGCCTCGGCCTCCTCTGCGCGCGCCTCGCGCTCTCGCTGTCTTTCCTTCGCGTCTCCATCTTGATCCTTGGTCTCTTTGCCGCCGCTTCTGCCTTCGCCATCCTGGGCCTCGTCGAATTCCTCTTCCTCGTACTCCGCCTCGCGCAACTCGATCAGCAAGTCCTGCCAGTACTCCAGCGTCTCTGTCTGCTGCTCGTGTTGGCGAAGTACCTGCAGATACAGCTTCTCGGCAGTGTCTAGCTTCTCCTGCAACAGTTGTGCATGCTCCTGTTGCCGCAGGTCATCCATCATGACGGCGTTGGCCTCGCCTTTCGCATTGAGAGAGGCGTTGCTGCTGCTCATTGCAAGTCCAGTTGCGCCGCTTCCTCTACGCAAACTGCTTACAAGGCTCCAGCGACTGCTGGATGACCGGGTCAGCCCCTTTGCGGTGTGTTGGTCGTCCGTTGCGCCATCATTTACCTGCTCTTTGTCCAGGCGGGCGAGAAAGCCTTCCATCTCCAGCAACCGCGTGTGCCACTGCCCGCCACTGGCCATATCCACGACACTAGCAGGCTTGGCGCTTCCAGTAAAACTCCTCCTCGGCTTGTCGGATGCAGCCAAACTCTCACCCGACTGTCTCTGGGTGTGAGCGAAGAGCCCCTGATAGCAACGTACCATCAGTCCATAGAGTTGTGAAACGAATTTCGGGTCCGTCAGGTCATTCGTGTCTGCGCGGGCCTGCGCTAGAGCATGCAGCACTACCACCGCCAATTGACCTGTTGACAGTTCCTGCAGCGCCCCAGGAGCGATGAAGAGCGTATCGACTCCCCCCTTCTCCTTTACGTTCGAGAAACTGGCGTAGTGAGGGCCACCGTCGTCCCCCATCAAAGCTGCCACCACCACCTGCGGCACCTCGGGTTCTGTGCTGTCGTCTGTGGAGACAGCGAACTGTAGTAGGAGAGCCGCAAAGGCGTATCGAGCGCGCATGCGTTCATCCAGCGTCTCTACAGGTGTGCGGATGACCTGCAGCTTGTCCAACGTCGCGGCATCTACGACCCCGAGAGCCGATGAAGTCAATGGCTTGCCCTTTGCATGGCTCTTGCTGTATCGACAGCCAGTGGCTACCGCTTCTACGATAGCCGCACGGTACGCATTCAAGTCGTCTCCCTGAACGCTCGGGTTGTCACTGCTTTCCTTGGGTTGGGGGGTTGGTGCACCCAAAGTCGTGCGTGCTGTCACGAGAGCCTCGAGCTTGGTCAGCCTCTCCTCCAGTACATGCTCAAGTCGATTGGCTAGTTGCGCCACTGATGTATCCGTCAGTTGGAGTTGACTGCGAGGTTCCGCATCACTGCCTACTTGAGTGGTGGCTTGGAGCTCTTGGTGCCGCTGCTGCTGCTTCTGACGCAGTCCAGCCTTCTCGTGCGCGAGTCGTTGGCTCATAACAGCGCTCACCACTTGCAGCTTACGTCGAAACTCGTCCTCTACCACCACCCGCAGCTGAGCGAAGTGAGCGTTCACACGCGTTTGTTGTTGTCGAGACCGACCTTCCAGCATGAGCGTCAGCCGCTGTAGCTGCGTGGCATGCTCACGCTCAGCCGTCTCACGCTGGTGTCCAGCCGACATAGTCACCAGGCGAGTTGCCAACAGTTGCTGCATGGCGGCACGCTCCTGGGTCAGCAGCGTCTCGAGCTTAGCATCCACCAGCGCGAGCTGCTGCTTCTCCTCTCCCTCCAGCCGCTCTATCTCACGGCGCTTCTCTTCTTGGAGTTGACGCCGCTGATCTTCTGCCTCCAGCTCCAATCGCGCGCGCAGCTCTGCCACGAGGTCATCAGCTTCGCTCTGCACTGCACTTGTCGTCTGCTGCGGTTGCGCTGCCGCCACTGCTGTGGCTGCTGTCGTGGGAGCACTGGCCAGCGCCGCCGTGTGCTGCGCATCAAAGTGCGAGAGCAAGAATGTCACTTCGCGCATCTGTCGGTCACGGAGCTGTTTAGTCTCGAACGCCTTGGCCTCCTCGCTCTCCGCCAGCATACGACGTTCCACCTCGCCAAGTTTCTCGGCGAAGTCGTGGTCCACTTTGCTCAGAGCACGCTCTGCTACCGACTTGTCGCCGCCGTCGCCCTCACCTGGGAGCTCCTGCAAAGCACACGCCTTGGCAGCAGCCTTCTGCTGCATAAGCGCCTGCAGTGCGACTCGCACAGCGCTAGCAGTCCGCGCGGCAAGTGTCTCCAGTTGCACCGCGACCTCACGTTCATGGCGCGAGCCTACAACGAGTTCCACCCCTTCTAGCAGCGACAGCTTCAACGGCACCAAGCCGTACGTGAACAGCTGCTGTACAGCTTCCACATCGCGCTGCTGCTGGCGCGCGGCACGCAGCAGCATTCCTGCTCTGGCCTCGGCTTCAGACAGCACTGGGACCGCAGGTGTAGCTGCTGGGAGCTCCTCTTCGATGGACGGAGCCGCTGCCGCCTGCTCTGCTGCGGCTGCCAGTGCAGCCTCTCGGTGCTTCTCCGCCTCCGCCGCCGCCTCCGCCTCCTTCTGCTGCTTGTCATGGAGCCTCTGGCGCTCCTGCTCGCGCTTGGCCTCCAGCTCGCGCAGCTTCCGCGCCTTCTTAGCCGCCACACGCGCCTCCAGTCGTGCTTTCTGTGCGGAGGTGTCGGCGCTGTGCGTCTCTCGTAGTTCTCGTAGGTTGGCGTTGAATTCTTGCGCGAGTTTGGCTGCAGTGTCAGAAGCCTCCTTCTTCTGCTGCTGTGCCAGTGCACGGGCGCGCTCCGCAGCCTGTTCCTCAGCCTCCCGCGCGAGACGTCCAGCCAGCTCTTCCTGTTCCCGCTTCTGTCTTGCTCGCTCCTCCTCCAGCTTCTGCGCAGCACGCTGCACGATCTTCTGTCGCTCCAGCTCGGCCTCCTCAGCTTCAGCCCGAGCCTGTGCTTCCGCCTGTGCTTCCGCCAGCTCAGCAGTTGCATTAGCAGCCGCTTGCGCTCCTGCCTCTGCCTCGGTATCTGCTCCTGCGGCGGCGGCAGCAGCCAGCGCTTGCTGTTCACCCTCGGCCGCTTGGCGCTGTTTCTTCGCTCGTCGCTGGGCAATCCGCTGCTGGAGCTTCTCCTCCTGCCGAGCCTGCTCCTGCGCCAACGAGGCTGTGAGCGCACGTAGCTCCCGCTCGTGCTCTTGCTGCAAGCGATCCATCTCCTGCTTGGCCTGCTGCTGCTGTCGCTCGGCACGCTCTCGTTCCTGCTGCTGCTTGCGCTCCTGCAGCGCACGCAGTTCGTCTTCTTGCTTGCGCTCAATGGCCGCCCAGGCCTCCTGCTCCTGGGCAGCCAGCACAGCCGCCAGTGCAGCCTCCTCTTCCTGCTGCTGCTTCTCCGCCGCCGCCGCCGCCTCCTGGACAGCTTTCGCAGCGGCTTGAGCGTCTTCAGCAGTGCTCTGACTGGACATCGCCGCCTGGGCGTCTGCCAACGCCCGCTTCTCTTTTCGTCGTGCGATGCGCTCTTGCAACGCCCGCTCCTGGCGCACGCGCTCCGCTTGCAGCGTCTCCCGCAGCTTGGCTGCCTCGGCATCGTGAGCTTCGCGGCAGGCGGCCAATTGGGCCTCCACCTGTGCCTCAAGCCGCAGCCGCTCTGCTTCTTCCTGCTTGCTCCTCGCGTCGCCGTCTACACTGGCAGAAGCACTGGTCGGCATCTCCTTTGGCTGCTGCTGCTGGCGCTTGAGCTGTTGGCGTTGCTTCTTCTCGGCCAAGCGGTCCGCCAGCTTCTTCTTGGAGCGCACGGCTTCTGCCGCGACAACCTGCTGGGACTCTCCGCGACGCGCTTCGAACTCCGCAGCCACACGTGCTGCCTCCTCCTGCACCAGTCGCGCCGCTGCTGATGCTTCTGCGGAAGCTGCGGCTGCGTGCTGGAGCTCCGCAGCAGCCTGACGAATAGCTGCCTGCTGCCTGCGGCTCTCCTTGTCCAGCGCCGCGGCCTCTTCCTGCTGCAGCGTCTCCTGCAGCGCCGCGAGCTCGGCTTCGTCCTGTGCGTCAGCCTCACGCTGGTGCAACGTCTGGCCGCTGGTAGCCTTCGCCTGCCGTGCAGCCTTCTTCTTGGCCAGCTTGTCACGCAGTTGTGCTTCACGCTGCGCCTGGTCAGCTCGGAGAGACTCCTGCAGAGCTCGTCGTTCCCGAGCGTGCTCCTCCTCAAGTCGCTGAAGCTCCCGCTCTGCAGCCAGGCACTGATCTGCAGCGGCTTGGCGCTGCACTTCGGCTGCACGCTCTAGCTCCTGCGCTACGTTCACGAGCTCCTGGTGCTGACGAGACGCCAGTGCCTCTCGCGCTGCAGTCTCCTGCGCTTCCAGCTGCGCCTGCGCCTCCCTCGCTTCTTTCTCGGCTGCGTCGTCTTCGGCCGATGCCTCCTCCGCGCTTGCTTCGCTCGCTTCTGCGCTTTCAGCACCGTTTTCACGCGCTTGGCGCTCACGCTTCAGCCGTCTGGCCTCCAGCCTCTCCTTGAGCAGCAGCTCCTGTCGAGCTCGCTCGGCACGCAAGGCCTCCTCCAGCTTGGCCGTCTCATCCGCATGCGCCAGCTTGCATGCCTCCAGCCGCCTCTCCACGTCTGCAGCTCCACGCGCATCAGCCTCGTGCAGTGCCTTCTCCACGCGCTGCTGCTCCAGTGCAGCCTCCGTCTCCAGCTCCGCCGCTTTCGCCGCATGGTCGCTCTCGATGGCTGCCAATTCGTCTGCTTCTTCGCGTTGCAGGGCCTCTTCCGCCTCCGCTGCAGCAGCGAGGCTCGCCGGCGCCCCGGACGCCTTGGCCAGTGCTGCAGCGCGCTTCTTGAGCTCCAAGCGGGCCGCCAAGGCAGCTTTGCGCGCCGCTGCCTCGGCCTCCAACTGCTTGCGACGAGCCTCCAAGCCACGAGCGTGCGCGTACCGGATGCTAGCGATCTCCTGCTCTGCCCCGCTGTCGTCTTCGGGGGGTGAAGCAGCGTGTGGAGCATTCGCGATCGAGTCGGTGGGCTGGCTAGAAGGGTCCGCAGCCTTGGCAGCGGCTTGGCGACTTGCCTGCTGCTGCTGCTGCTGCTGCTGCTGCTGCTTCCGCTTCCGCTTGCGAGCTGCAAGCCGCTGTGCGAGCTCCACTTGACTCGCAGCGCGTCCAGCCGTGACATCGAGCTGTCTCCCGGCTTGGGCCGCCTCGTACTCGGCCACCACACGCTCTGCCTGCAGTCGAGCAGCATCCAGCGCCGTCGCTGCGGCCTCTTGGGCGGCTACAATCGCAGAGCACTCACAGACACGCGCCAAGAGCTGCACCTCCTTCTCACGACGTACGCCCGCTGCTTCGACCTCCGCGCGTGCAGCGCTCTCCTCGAAAGAGGCTTCGAGAGCTTCCAACGCTCTGCGCTCCTCGTCGCGCTCCTGTTGCTCTTCTGCGGGCGTAAGCGGCTCACCAGCCGTGGCGACACGCCGCCGCTCGCGCTTCTGGCGAAGTTTCTCGCGCAGTGCTCGCTCCTGCTTCGCGCGCTCCGCCTCCAGAGACACTCTCAGCTCTGCAAGGTGTCGCGCGTGCTCGGCGGCGACGCGCGCCAGTTCCTCCCGAGCGTCAAGCTCACTCTTCGCCGCCGCTTCTCGCTGCCGGGCCGCTGCAACTTCCAGCGGGGCCAGTACGCCATCCAGCTCCTGCTGTTCGCGACTACGCTGCGTCTCCCACGCTGTTGCCTCTTCTGCAGCAAGATGGTCGGCCAGCGCCTGCCGCTCCTCCATGTCCTCCGCTTCCTGGGCTTCCAGCGACGGCGCGTTGCCGTCCCCACGACGTGCAGCGCGCCTCTGAGCCAGTCGCTCCTGCAACGCCAACTCTTTCTTTCGTCGCTCAAGGTTGAGAGCGTCTCGTAGCGCGCGTCTGGCGTCCTCGTGGCTCTTGGTCGTGGCGGCCAGCAGGCACTCCAATTCATCACTACGCACGGCTAAGCCTTCTGTGACCACTTCGGCCGTACGAGCGCGTTCGTGTTGCATTGCCAGCGTCAGGCCACGCTCTGCCGAGGCCTGGGATGCGTCGATCGCACGGGCTTCACGCTGCTCCTCGCGTTCCAGAGAGGCCTCAGCGCTTGCTATTTGCTCGGGGGACGCTCCGGAGGCCTGCAGCGTCCGACGC
This sequence comes from Halophytophthora batemanensis, assembly GCA_023338225.1. Lineage (NCBI taxonomy): Eukaryota > Oomycota > Peronosporomycetes > Peronosporales > Peronosporaceae > Halophytophthora > Halophytophthora batemanensis. The sequence goes on from JAADYK010000320.1 coordinate 21,214, forward strand.
CTGCGCTGCAAGCGCTCCGCAAGCTTGTTCTTGCGGAGCTGCGTCTCGTCCTCGAGCTGATTCCTGAGCGCACGCCAATCACGAGCATGTTGCGCGTGCAACTCCTCCAGGTCATGGTCCAATTCGCCAACGACGACGCTCTCCACGTCCTTCGGGAGCACTGCAGAAGACACCTCGGACGTCGTTGACGTCAGCTTCGCGGGCTCCGAGTCTTCAGAGACGCTGGCACCTCGAGACTTCGACCCGCGCTTGGCTTTCAGACGCTGCTCTAGCCGCCGTCGACGGTCCTGGGCTCTTACAGCCGCTACATCGACGCCTCCCACTTCCTCCAGGCAGTCGTAGAACTCGCGCGCCACACGCTCCGCCTCGGCTCGGTGCGCTGCCGCTAATGCCTCTCGAGCAGCCTGAGCGGCCTGTGCCTCGCTGGCAAGCTGCTGGACTTCCGTCTCTAGCGCTGCCTGCTTTTCGTGGCCCTTGTCGTCGTGTTTGCGCAGCGCGAGTGTCGTCTGCTCACTTATGGCCGCCTCTAAGCGCTGCAACTCGCTCTGTTTCTCATCCTCCAGCACCTTCATCGCCTCATTCACGACTTCTTGTGGCGGGTTATCGCCGTGCGTGCGCTTGATCTCCGCCATCTTCTCGGCACGTCGTTTGGCAGTACGCTCCAACAACTTGTCCTGCTGGCGCCGGCGCTCCACCTCCAAGGACTCGCGCAGCGCGCGCCTTCCCTCGGCGTGCTCTTTGTGGATACTGTCCAAGTCGTGCTGTCGGCTCTCAAGTCTCTCTCCTGCCTCAGCGCAGCGCTCGCTGACCTTGCGATCGGCCTCAGTGAACGCAGCATCCACACTCTGCCGCAGCTTGTCATGCACCCCACTCAGTTGCGTCGTCTCCGCCTGCGCCAGCGCTTGCAGCTCTCTCTGCTCTTCCAGCCTCAACTCCTCGTCTAGCGCTGCAAGAGCCGCAGGGTTGGCTGCCATGCCGGATGCCTCAAGGGCTTCTATCTTGTCCCGCCTCTTGCGTGCCAGACGCTGGCGAAGCGCTTCTTGCTGCACTCGACGCTCTGCGCGCAGTCTATCACGAAGTGCCGCCGTCTCGGTCTCGAACTGCGATTGACAAGCCCCGAGAAGCGCCTCAATGTCGCTCGCACTCGCGGTACCAGCGGTTTGCACGGCCCCCGCCAAGTGCTCCAACTCGGCGTTCACCTGCGTGTCCAGTGCAAATCGCCGCTTGATGGCAGCGGCTTCCAACTCTTGTTCCTCTTGCTGCTCTTGCTGCATTTGTTCAGCTTCCGTAGCTTGATCGCCCAGCGCAGCCTCGCCAGAGCTGGTAGTGCTCTGTCTAGCGTCGCGCTTGCGCTTGAGACGCGCTGCAAGCTCCGCTTTTCTCTTGGCTTCATCGTCTTCCAGCTCCTGCTGTCGCTTTTGGCACGCCTGCAGGTGGCTGGCACTCAACGCTTTGATCTGCTGCTCCACCTCCGCTGCCATCGTATCCGCCACGACACTGCCACTGTTGCTAGCACTGCCATCCGTCGGTACGGGAGCTGCAAGCGCTGCGAGTCTCGCCACAGCGCTGCGCTTGCGGACAGCCATACCGAGCGTCTCCTTGACTGACGTCTTGCGAGGCTCGCGCATCTTCCAGAGACGCATCAGCTCTGCGATCCCTGCTCCTTCACCAACACCAGCACCTCCCAACCCGCCTTGCACTTCTGCAAGCGCCTCTTTCGTAGCTGCAGCGACCTCTTCAGCCACGCTTGCATCGCGCAGTTTTTGCAGGAGATGATCCTCCTGCTCGTGCTGCTTGCCGAGTTCTTCAGCAAAGGCAAGCTGCGCCTGCGTCGTCAGTTGGTCCTCCAGTCGCACGCGCTCTGCGAGCTCTTGCTTGGTAATGATCGCTTCCATCTCGGCGACTTCTTCGAGCGAGGCTCCGGGAGGCAGCTGGTCCTTTTGCTGTTGTCTGCGCTGGGCGATGCGTTGCTGCAGTCGCTGCTCCTGGCGTCGCTTTTCCGCATCTAGCGCGTGGCTCAACGCTGCCAAAGCATTGGTGCTCTCCTCTTTCAGACGTGCGATCTCGCGCTCCACAGTCTCACGCTGCTCTACTGCATCTTGATGGTGTCTCGAAGCCTTACTCTGTAGATCAGCCAGCGTGTTGGCCACAACGCGCTGTTGTTCCTGTGCCACTGCCTCCTCTTGCCCCGGCTTCATCTTGCTCAACACGATTTCGTGGCTTTGTTGGCACTGCTTCAGGCGCCTTTCGATGTTCTTGCCACTCTCGTGGATCGCTGTGGTCAGCGCCTTCGCCACCGCTTTGCTTGCCTGCTTTTCGGTACCTCCCAGTGCTACCAACGAGCTCTGCAGCTCCGACTCGATAGCTTCTAGAGCTTGACGCTCTTCGTTGTCAATTGCTTCGGTTGGTAGTCCCTGCTGCTGCAGCTCACGGCGGCGTCGATCAAGCCTTTCCGCGAGACGTTCCTTTCGCAGACCAGCGTCGGCCTCCAAATCGTGTCTACGTGAGCGACAAGCTGCTGCGTGGTCTGTGTATAGGCGGTCGAGCGCCTGCTGGGTCTGCTGCTCGATGGCAGCTGGAAGGTGGTTCGCCAACGCCTCCAACAGCTCAGTGGTCTCTTGGAGTCGGGTGTGAGCTGCATCGCGCTCCTCAGCAGGCTCTTCCGTAAGGCTGTGAGTTTGTTCGCTAGCACTCGTGGGGGTCCTAGTAAGCTCTTCAATGTACGCCAGTTCAGCGTCCGCCACTGCCACACTTACAACCGCTTCAGCCTTGCGTGCCTCGGCTTCCTCGCGCAACCGAGCGTGCTTGCTCTGCACCTCCTCGACCGCACGGTCCGCGAAAACAGCGAGTTCAGCTTCCATCTCCTCTTTGGGGTCGCTACCATCGCCACCGCCGTCGTTGTAGTCGCCATCGCC
>JAADYK010000321.1:0-24126 GCA_023338225.1 Halophytophthora batemanensis
CCTTCGTCGACTTCAGGGGCTGCGGTTGCTTCTGGGAACTCGGTTTTCTCTCCGACTCCGTCCCCAGCAGCAGCCAGCAATGACGGCTTCGATGCTTTCGGAGACTTCGGTGCCGCCGCCCCAGTCTCGTCGCCGCCTTCAAGAGCCAGTAGCTTTGCTACTGTGCCGCTTTCGTCGAATGGAGACGCATCGGTACCTTCGTCAGTGACTAGAAGTGCGTCTTCTCCTGCGGCAACCAATGGCTTCGATGCATTTGGAGATTTCAATGCCGCTCCAGCGTCTTCTCCTCCGTCAAAGACGAACAGCTTTGTGGGTGCACCTGCCGACTCGTCCACAGCATCTAAGAGCAACGACAGTTTCGACGCCTTCGGGGACTTTACCGCTCCTTCCTCTTCACCACCTTCAACTACCACCAGCTTCGTAGACGTGCCACTATCCACGGATCAAGCCGCGGACTCATCGGCGCCTTCGTTTACTGCAAACAGCAATGAGGGTTTCGCTGCTTTCGGGGACTTTAGTGCCGCACCGTCGACGGAAACTGGTGTGGCAACCGACACGAACGGATTCGCTGCTTTCGGCGACTTCAGCGCCGCCGGACCAGCGCCAACGCCAACGCCAGCGGCTGCTGAAAAGGGAGCCGCCAGCTCCAAGCTACCCGAGAGCTCTCCCTTCTCTCCGTCGCCCACTGTCACTGCCACTGCCACTGCCACTGCCGCCTCCAGCACTAAGGGCGAGGACGAGTTCACCGGCTTCGGGGACTTCACGGGTGCTGCGTCCTCAGCCACCACCAGCGGCAGCTTTGACGCCTTCTCGGACCAAAACTTTAACTGATAGGGCTCTTTGTCGGTGTTGCATGCTCATACAAAAATGCGACTTGAGTATGTCGATAGATGTCGATAGCCGTTCTTATCCGCCGATCTTGAAGCGTCGTTGCACTTGGATGGGATTCCATTCCGCACTCACGACCGGAAGAAGAGGAAAGACTCGAGAAAAGGCAGCGACACCATGGTGAGCGCTGCGGACGCGCTCAACGCTGCCGTGCATGAAGGTGTGCTGGAGAAGAAGGTGGGCGCTGTGCTGTCTGTGGCAATGGCAGTGGCCGTGGTTGTAACACGCCGTGGACGTATTGCTCGAGCAACGGGAGATGAACTGACAAGCGCGTGTGCTGGCGATGAATGTGTGAACAGCGGCGCACAGGCGGCTGGACCAAGAAGCAGTTCTTTCTCACGCCCACACAGTGGTTGTACTTCGATTCGATGGTTGCGGGTGAACCCAGCTCGGCACTGGCCACGATCGAGATCATCGCTGTGCACAAGAGTGAGAGCGACCCGCAGCAACGCATCTTTTGTCTCGAGCTTTATAAGAAGAGGAAGGAGTACCGTGCCAAGAGTCCCGAGGACCGTGACGCGTGGGTTGCAGCGCTGGAATCCGTCGCCGGCGTCACTCAGCTCAGCTTGGAGTCAGATAAGAGGGACACAGGTGAGCGTGGCGACATGCTTCTCTCAACAGATAAGGCCTGGCATGGAACCGGAGACATGGGTGTTGAGGCAAATGGCAGGCCTTCTAATCCCATGGGCGTCGACTTGCGCGCCCTGTGCGATCAGATGAAGAAGTCATTCTCGTGGCAGCTTCAAATCAGCAAGTCGTTCTCGTCCAAGGACGTCGCGGAGTTTGTGCGGAAGACGCTCCCGCAGATCTCGTCCTCGCTACAAATCCAGCAGATTGGGCAAGCTCTCATCGACAACAAATTCATTGTGCCGCTCAAGTCCCACGTGTTTGACGAGCGCGACCCGGGGAGGTTCAAGTTCTTCGAAGCTGCAGCGCCCAAGCAGCCTAAGAACCACTTGAATATGCGCGCGCAGTCTATCGCGAACCTCATGGGCAACGAACAGTTTAGCGCGCAGAAGTACGCTGAAGACTTTCTGCGCAAACACGCGCCGAGCAAGATCGACTCGCACTGTCAGAAGCTCGTGGGTCAGAAGGTAATGACACCCTGCTTATCTGTGGTGGGAGGTAGGCGAACGCCAAGCAGTGCTTATCGAATTCTGTGGCTTGCTTTGATGGTTTAAAGGAAGACACCATTGATCAGCTGAAGGAAGAGATCAGTGCCAATTACACGTCTTTCATTCGCGCTGCGAGCGAGATCAAGACTATGGAGAACAGCGTATCGCAATTGAAGGCGCTGGTGTTGGAGTGCAAGCGATCCATGAATATGCTGAAGGGCGTGACGCTGGAGCCCCCGCCAAGTAAGAAAGCAAACATGCACGGAGAAGGCACTATCCACCAGCGTTCTTTATCCTTGACTTGGGTTTCGGGCGCTAACGAAGCATGGACTTTTGCTTTTTCAGCAAAAGCGAGGGATGAAGACTGCAGAGTGGTGGACAGCAGGGCGGAAGAGCGCGTTCAGACCAGCGTCCTGGACGAGTTCATTAGCGATCTTGAAGTTTGTATTCACGAACGCAACTACGAGGAGTTTACGACTCAGATTCTCGACTACAAGCAGAAGAAAGCCCATGGTGCCGGGTATGCAACAGAGTTCCAGCAGGCGAAAGTACGTTCATTGTGCGCGCACATCTGGATTGCATATTATCGATTCACCATGTTGCTGACGACGCCTATGTGTGGCTACCTCGGTATTTGCTTGGTTGCTGCGCAGATTGAGGAGCTCCGGCAAGCATTTATCCAGAAACTTGCTGAAGAGTTCAATGCGTCGTTGCAGACGTCTGAGCGGATGCACAAGAAGGAGAATCACCTCGAGTTCTTGATCCGGCTTGGTGAGACGCACCTTGCTACGGAAATGTGTCTGCAGAACTACTCTGTTCGGATTGCGCTGCAGCTGCGTCATGTGCCTTCGTATGGCAACACACTCAACTACGTCATCAACTTCTCGCGGACATTTTTCACGTCGTTGCTTGTTTGCTATGAAGACTTCGAGCACAGGTACGATCATGCCTGCGGAGTTTATCTGACAAGGATGGTGGGGACGTGGTAGTTTGGTCAGCAGGAGAATGGGAAAGCTTACTGTCTCGTTTTGATCCCGTGTGCAGCTTCCACGGTCAGAAGAGCTCCCACTTCATTTCTCTCACAGTCTGGATCACAGCCCAGCTGGAAAGGTTTGCGAACGAGATAAAGGGTCACATCTTCCCCGACGGTCCCAATGCCACGCTCTCTCGCTGCTCCACGACATTTGTGGGAACACCGTCGCCTTCTCCGAATAGAGTGGCAATCGACGTTTCGGAGTTCAAGGGAGTCGCGAAATTCGTTTCGAGCGCCTTGCGCTACGTGTTTTACGGCTCACGTCAGCTCGAGCTGTCGGGACTACCGACGGCACATTGCTTGGCCCCTCACCTGGCCCGAGGGCTCCTGTCTTTCTTCACCACCTACTGTACCTCTATCAAGAACTCGATGAAAGAAGAGATCAAGCGCGAGCGGTGGGAAATGACTACGCGCATGGTCCGCGACCCAGAGAACAAGCACGAGCGAGGCATTGTTTTGACACAAAGTGCGCGCTTGCTCTACACACTGGTGCAGCAGTTTCTCCGGGACGTTCAGCGCGTGATGAACCCTTCGTGTGCTACATCCAAGTAAGTGGCTTGCTTGTGCCTTGTTGCTATGACTACCAAAGCCTCACGATATGCCATGGGCATATGTTGGCGTTATGTTTAGTCTAGCGGAGGTGCATGAAGCCATTGTCTGGGAGACAGACGAGCTCCTAAATCGCTACTCGTTCGATGCGCTTCAGTATCTGGAAGCTCCCAAGCTTTCATCCTCGCTACGACCTAAGCAAATCATCGGTTTGCTGACGAACGTCGCGTACATTCAGGACGATTGTGCCGCGCGATCAACAATCATTCTCCAGGAGTATCTGCCCAAGGCTGCACTGCAGAACCGAGAGGTGGATGTGCAGGTGAGGAAAGCAAGCATTACTTGCAGCTGTAGTGGTCCGTGTTGAGAGTGAGGACTTCAACTGACATGTGTATCGACGATGGTATCTCTGTGAACAGAATGCCACTTTGAGGGAACAACTTGTCGTGGCTGGTGTCAAACGATACGCTCAGTCCCTGCTAAAAATGTTGGTCAACTGGCAGGAGCTCGAGCTATCGAATGATTCTCTCCCTGCTGCTAGCAGTGCCAGTACCGAGAGCAGTACCACACTGTTTGTCCAAACATTGGTGAAGGAGCTCGTAGCCGTGTCAAACGACCAACTGGACAAATTTCTTTGCGAGTACAACAAACAGCAGAGCGTGATCGGAAACTCGGCCAGCGGGCGCAGCAGCGACAAAGGAGCAGAGACTCTGTTCTCGACGATGGTGGTGGAAGCGCTGCTGCAAGAGATGCTGCAAGATGAACCGTGGTGGCAGCATTTTGGGAACAAGACGGGAAAAACTGGCAAGCGCCTCGGCTTCGGAGGTGTCAACCAGTTCCTCGCGGAGATCCAAGTACTGAGTAACAGCGTCCCATTTAACAAAGTGGTAGATGCGCGCTATCGTGAGCTGAAGGAGAAAATGACGCAGCTGTACCACCATCTCCACCCCGAGAAGAAAGAGATACTTGCTCCGACCGAGTGGGTGCAAGCATACACGTACAAGTTGAGCCAGCAGCCCACAGCTACCAAATAGGAGTTCCCAAGCACGAGCTAGTAGGCTATGGGATGCGGAAGCAAGAGAGCATGCGGAGAGTGATATATACCGGTCGCTTCTTATATCATGCAAGAGCTGGCTGTCGTTGGCTATGGGGGTACCCTCACAGCTGTTGTACTTGTGATGGGAGCAGTTACTTGGTGGACTTCACTGCCCCAGGGGCGAAGTGAGCGATGAGTGAGTCCACGAACACGAACGGGCTCGTCGGGTCCTCAAACTTGAGCTTGAGTGCTGCCATGCCAGCCACCACCTCCTCCGCCGTGAACAGCTCGGGTTCTTTCTTCAGCATGCGCGTCATGTAGCGGATACTCACCATGCCGGGTTCCTCCTCGTGGTCTTGAGCGAGATCCAGGATCATGTTGCGACGCAACTGAGACTTGTTTGTGGGCAACTCGCCGTCTGGGAACGTGTGCAGGCGGTAGACGCCCATGTGCTTGGCGATGTAGCCGCGATAATCCACATCAAGCTCGGTAAGTGCGCCTGTTTTGATATCGTACACGAGGCCGTGGATACGCGGGTGGCCGTAGCGACCCTGGCGTCGCTGCACCATGTTGATCTTGAAGATGTTGAGGCACTGCTCCTGGATGTTGAGTTCTACTAGGCGGCGGTAGCGCTCTTCTTCGGTCGGCAGTGCCATGAGCTCAGCTTTGTGCAGGCGACAGACGTCGCGGATATTGCGCAGCCAGTTGTCCAGCAGCCCGTTTTGTTTGTTCTTCATGGCCGCCTTGACACCACCGCAGCCGTAGTGTCCGCACACGATAATGTCCCGGACCTTGAGGTTCTCCACAGCAAATTGCACGACTGATAAGGCGCTGATGTCGTTGCTTACCACCAGGTTGGCCACGTTGCGGTGCACGAAGGCGTCTCCCGGGTCGAGTCCCGTGATCTCCTCGGCAGGTACGCGCGAGTCGGAGCAGCCGATCCAGAGGTAGCGCGGCTTCTGGCCTACGGCTGAGCGCTCGAAGAAGGTCGGATCCCGCTCGTTCATGTCCTCGCGCCACTTCTTGTTGTTCACGAAGAGGTGCTCGATGGACTCTTGGCTGAAGGAGCGTGGGCGCCCCTCACTACAGTGTGGGTGGGCCATTGTCGCGGAGACGGGAGACGCTGGAGTGGTGCTCTCCGCTGGCTGGACGGCGTCTCTGGAATTGCAGGGAACGAACATGGCGCTCGATGGTTGACTAAAGTAAGCGGAGAATAACGGCTTGGGAAATGACTTCGAGGCACGACCGAAGCGTGGGGGTGCGACGACCGCTCAAGCATCATCTCCGCCCTTTTTGGGCGCCGAAACACGTCACCTCGACGGAGAAAACGACACCAAACGCGAAACGGATGGCGTCGTCCGGCTGGCCGTCTGGCTGGTGGTGCGTGGATCTTGCGCGTTTCCATGCGCTCTCGTGGTGGCGTCCTTGGGGCTCTTTTCTGTTTGTTTCAACAGCGCATAGCGCATGCTCGAACTCGGTGGCCACAACCTGCAGACTGAAGACCTTCATCCAAAGGAGGTTCTCGGCCGTTTCTCCGCACCTGCATGACAAATGACTTTGCTCTCTGCTTCCTGGAGTCTCGAGTCATCCAGAGTGCGCCAAAATCACCGAGCGCTTTTGTCGCCTTGCGTGTAGCTTGCCAACGGGGAGTCTGAGCAAGTTAATCACGTTCAACGAGGTCGGCTACATCATTTGTGATCGCATTTGTGCGGGTGAAGCTTGGTGCAGGCTCGGTTACCTTGTGGTCTCCACGATACCGAGTGGATTGTCGATCAGAGCTGGGCTTAACAACGAGAAGGGATCATGAGGGCGGCTAACATGAAGGGTGTGCTAGTGGAGGCAGACACGCAAAGATCGGAGTACATAGCGGTGACCGGCAATGCTATGCGTGCCCACCTCGGTGTTGCTTTTATTAGTCATATGGGCTACCATGACTTTCCAGCGACTAGATACCGCTAGTACGGCTCTCACTCCATCTGCGCAGAATCCCGGCAAGCATGTTGGCCTCGTGTGGCATACTCCAGGACTTTCGCTTCAGACAAAGTTGGAGGCAGGTAAGTGCTCGATCTGAAGTGATGAATGCTACTAGTCAGCAGAATCGCTCCTCCACTGGAGCTCCGTCTCCACCACAGAATGTTTGTCGTTGAAGTGTATGATGACCTTTGCCGTAGCTCTTCGCTGTCGAGCCACAGTACAAGGATTCCCACACAAGCCCTACGCATGCACTTGGCTCGAAAGATCCTTGCTCGTTCAGTTGCTACAGTGGGGTAGATCGGGTGCGCTCTCCTGCTTGGCTAGAGTAGCTACTCGTTCTTTAGACGGAAAGTGCATGGTTAAAGCCGCGCTGCACTGAATTATCGAGTGAGAAGGGTGGAACCAAGCGCAAGCAAGTGAGAGCTTGAAAGAACGAACAGCGCACACAAGAGCATGCGGACGGGGGTCAAGATGGATCAAGACGGTGCTAGGTGGCGGCGCTATGCGTCCAAGATGAGAACCACCGTGGACTCTACGTGCGCTCGCGCCCGCCCGCTCGCGCGGCAGGCGTTTGAGGCGTTCTCGAGCGTGCGTCGCTACGTTTCTAGCAGGCGCCAACACAAAGAATACGCTGCCAATGATGGCTCTTCCGTGTGTTTGGACGCTGCTCAGACTGCCCGTCGTCGATCTGATGCAGAAGATGGCGTCCCTGGAAGCGGCGACGAAGACGTGCTGAACTCCCTTTCTGTCGTAGGGCGACTGCAGTGGGCGCTTCGCAAGGAGAAGCGCGCGCATGCCCGCATCAAGAGACAGTTGGATGCTGCTTACAAGCGTTCCGAGCGACTGCAGCAGTCAGCAGCAGTCAGAAGCAACTCCGAAGCGGTGGAGCATGCGTGCATGCACATGGAAGACGTGTACGTCTCTGTAGCGCTGCTGAAGGATCAATTCGAGACGGCAACAACTCCACACGCCATTGCTCTTGGCGCAGATATTCAACGCGTGCTAGTGAAAAATGCGCCAGGATGTGAAGAAGGAACTCGTCGCGAGCTCGTTGAGCGCACAAAGGACGAGATCCGCCTTGAGGTCCTGAAGGAGCTGCACGAAGCACTAGGCGGAGAGCGCGGTGACGTCAACAGCGGCATCTGCCCGTGGAAAGCGAGGTACCAGAAAGCGCTCGATGAGATTGCGGAAATGGAGCAAAAGAACGCTCAATTGGTGGAGCAGCTTCGCATGGTGCAGAAGACCGCGGTGATGGTGGTAAACCGCCAGTTCCTCTATGGTGGCGTGGCTACGAGGAGTGAACGTCGATGCAGCAATGCCAGTCGCGAGAACCGCTCTCTTGACTACGTGAACGTTGGTCAAGGTCCGGCCGCAATCTAAGCTTCTCACCTTGCCTTCTCGACCACAACGACGCGACTGGATCAACCCCGTCGTCCACGCAGACACCTGTACAGAATTACGAAAGGCAGTCAAGATCTCAGGCTCTTCAGTAAGCACTGTTCTCTTATCTTCGGACAGTGAGCACGCGTACCACCTGATCTGTGTTCAATATGACAAGTTCGTCTGACGACGCACCGTGAGCGTCCTTTGCTCGTACCAGTAAGCAGCATTCCAATATACAGGTGCCTACAAGCCATAAAGAGCAGCGACGCCTCCAAAAGCATTGGCCTTCAAGCATCCAGCGTCTCTAACAATGCGTTGGCTGTCAGTTGCTCGTCTCCTCCACACGACTCGTACATCATCTCCACAAGATCGCGGTTGAAACCCATTGCCATGAGCTGTACGTATGACAACAATCATGTCGTGAGCGAAATCCACAGCCATGTTTTCGAAGGGATCCAATTGAGAAAGCTCCAGTGGTAAAGACGTACCCGGTCGATAGCGCTTATAGAAGCGCGGACTGCCGCCTCTTTCGCCTCGTGTTCCTCTCGGTTCTTAGCTTCCTGAGTGGAAACGGCACTGGTGAGATCTTGATCCGAGTGCTCATGAATGTGCGTCGATGACGATATTGGCAGGGACAGAAACCGTAATGCCGCCACCGGGTTTTCATTGAGCTGTGCCAATGCTCGAGACGAAAAGTGTTCTCTTAACAGCAGCAGCGCCTGGAACGAGTCGGTCGCCGCAAGCGTGCGCAACCTTTCCGCATCGACGTCGTTCATAAAGCCCTCCAGAGGGGCTACAGACGGATAGCGCCGCATCAAATCTGTTTGTGTCTGGGTCGATATGGCTTCTTTGTCGACCACTGCCTCCGTGCTATCGTGACCATCGGTGTCGGTTGCATGCGCCACATCTAGCTCGGTCTCGCTGCTACTGTCTCGTGGGTCTTTGATCGCATCCTCCGCCAACAGCGCCACTGCGTCCGAGAGGTTGTGGTTACTTTGCCGCAGTGCTCTCTCCGCTAACGACGCTGCGAACCCCATATCTTCCAACTGTCGTCGCTGCAATTGGTGAAGCTCGTCGTCGTGCTCATGAGTCGCTTCACGCTCGCGCTTGCGCTTTTGTCCTTTAGTCGGACGCTGGATTGGCTGTTGTATGTCTTGCTGCGGAGTGTCTTGAACGAACACGAAGAAGTCCGATGGCGTCAGTGAGAAGAGATTGACAACGTCCACGTCCGCTAGAATCTGGCCGCGTAGGAAGACGAAACACTCGCCCAGCGCGTCCTCCTCTCGTGCTGGCTCGTCATCGCCCTTGCTCTCTTCGTCGCGGCCGTACTGCAGTTGCGCCCTCTGCTGCAGCACCAGCCTCTTCAACTCGGCCACCTGGATGCGCCACTCGTCCGTGGGTCCGTGCCGCTCCACCAGCAGCTCACGCCCGTCATCCACGCAGCGAACGCGCACCACCAGCATCTTGACGCCTCAAGCCTATCTTCCCGTCTTCCCAGGAACTCAGCTGACCCAGGGGTTACCATGGGTACAGACTTGGTTACGATTGTACCCTGCTCGGGCGACGAGTCTGGAACCACGAAGATAGCTCGATGGTTCCTTCCTTCGACAGTCACGGGGGCACGAACCTGCCACTCGCCTCCACTTGAATCACTTCAACACCCGGCTAGTCTTCAACTTCCGCGTACATCCCGTGGCGACCATTCCCAAACGATTCAGCTCCGCACGCCCCAACGCCCTCGTGTCCTTCGTGCAAGCTTGGCTGCGACACCAACCACCACCCGAGTTGCTCCTGCCAGTGGTCCAGCTTCAGTGATCTCCATCCAAGCTCTCCCAGACGGCAGGCCCAGAGCACACGGCCTCAGGGCAGCGGCATCTTCATTGTGCGTCTGCCATCTGCTGGAGCCTTCTCAGCCGAAGCCCCACCTTTGAAGCCCTGCCGAGAGCCACCAATGGCACGTTCCTCCACCCCACGACCCTCTCTACGCTCTCGCAGCGCAGCGCAACCCGGCGTCAGCGCAACCCGGCGCCATCGGACGGCAACCCCCCCTCGCGATGTGGTTGCCCAAGCCGCTCGTGCCACTCCTCTCAGATCAGTACGGGTGAGTCAGCTGGACCGATCTCTATACAGTGGCACGGCCTCGCCCGCGTCTTCCCGCCCGTGGGAAGGCAAGCAAGCAGCCGAAGCAGCCGAAGCAGCCGCGAGCTGTCGCCGAGCGCGCCGCGTAACTGAGCTGGCGCTGCTGCATCCTATCCAACCAGCCAGCAGCCAGCAACAACGAAGTCGACAGTGACAGCGACAGCGACAGCGACAGCGCCGTCATGCGTGGGAGAGGCCGCGAGAATCGACAGCGAGCGCTGCCGTCCATTCGACGTCGCCACCGCTGTTTCTCGCCACGTACTTGCGGGTACGTGGCGCACTGTCGTTACCAACGGAATAAGACTGGAGTGGAGGCGGAGGAACAGGTGGGTGGAAGGAAGCTACGAGCTGGGCACGGAGGTGCGCGGGGGCGCCGTCCCCGACACGCGCGCGCCTGAAGCTGGCTGGACGTGCCAGAGGTTCAGGTCGAGCGCGGCGAATGCGATAGTATCCGCCCGCTTCTGCGCGCACGGGTGCCCAGAGGCCGAGCTGGGGTGCGTCCTTTGCTGCACGTCTGGACGAGAGGGGAAGGATATGGGAAGGCGGTGTCGGGGCTACTTAGCGGCTTCATTGGTTTAGCCCTTGCGGGCTGATAGTTTACTGGGTGGGCAGAGCGGGAGAAGGGGGAAGCGAGCGCGAGGGTGGGCGGCCGGAGGACTGGCTGCATTTCGCTGCTGACTGCACGGAGCTGGACTTGGACTTGGGTGTACTGACTCGAACGCGCGATGTGGCACGGTGCAATGCGGTGATGACGTCTGAACGCGTGCCGCTGACGCTCTTGCTCGAAGAAGCATCTGGCTTGTTTCGTTCTCAGAGCGCTGCGCTTCATGCGTCGTCGGGCCGGAGTCTGGCACCAAGCCTGGCTCTTCGAATGTCGCGCATGGTTCTTGGTCCTTGGAGCTTGATGCTGGATGCTTAGTGCTTGGTGCTTGGTATGCTCGCTTGCTGTCACTCCGGGCCGTCCCCGCACGCGCTCTCGCTCTTCTTCCTGGCCGCCGTACTCCTCCGCATGACCCTTGGACGCTCAAGCTGCTTCTTGCGTCGCTGGGGGCTTCTCGGGGGAGTGGGGAGCTGAGGTGAAGGAAGCTAGGGGGAAAGCCGCGTACAAAAAGAAGAAAAGCTCTAACTGGCCGACAGCACGAGCCGCCGGCCGATGGCGAGCACGCTGGCGCCGCGGCGAAGCCGTGAGCGCAGCACCAGCGCGCCCGGCCGCTGTCTACTCGAAGAGTCGTCGCTTGGGATCGGGAGGCGGCAGGCAATGCATGGCCACTGCACGACTCAGCGTAGGCTCCGTGAGCACGAAGATACATGCCAGCGTCCGGCCGGCAGTCACCTGCGCCATGCAAGCCTGCAGGTAGTTGTCGTGCTGCATGTACTGCAGTCGCTCTTGCAAGTGGGCATACTGGATGAGCGAGTTGGGCGCCAGCACCATGTGGTCGTAGCGGCCGCCACCAAGCTGGGCCAGATAGCCGATCACGTCGCTTTTGACGGAGCTGGGGGACACGTTGCCGCGTCCCTCGGAGAACCACGCCGGCGGGGGATCAGCGATGGCGTTAGCAGCCTCCACGAACTCGTGCACCCCCGCGTCGTCCCAGTCGAAGAAGATGGCCGGATTGTGATCCGTGACCGTGATGCCTCCCAGATAGGTCTCCACCTTGGACGTCAGGTCCTGGTCGAAACCTGCAGCGCCAACACACGCCACTTCACTCATTAGTCGCCTATTCGCACTCCCGTTGGTTGCTTGGGGTGGGGTCGTCAGTCGATTGTTGGCAAGGCGCAAGGCATAAGGCACGTACCGTTGGGCTGCATCTCTGCTGTGTGCTGCTGTGTCTAGGGTGCGTGGCGCGTGGTGCTTTGGGTCTATTGGCGCTGTCGCCGCAAAGTGCTTCGGCGCTCGCCGCTGTGTGCTGAAGGCTTGGCGGTGGTGAATCCGAGCCCGCAGATCGAGGAATGGGGAAAAGCAGCGCCCACGGCGGGTCGAGCGCTGCGCTGTACCGTGGCTGGCCCACCCCACCGCGGCGTGGAAGGGCCCGTCGGGTCTGGGGCCGGAGAAGAAGGAGTCCAGCAGCCCGCCAACGTCGCAGTTGGTCTCGTGCGGAGTTTCAGTAACAATCCGATGCTAGGCGACTCGCACCTCCGCTCCGGTGCTGCAACTGAACAAAAACCCGCAAGACGAAGCGAGGCGAAGTAGCGCCCGGCCCGGGCTCGCAGTCACGCCTGGGACTTTCCAGAAAAGTTAGCCGGCATGCCGCGGAAGTGGCCGGTGGCCGGGTGTGTTTTCGTGATGATAGAGAGGCGCAAGAAGCGGAGGCGGGGGAGGGGGGCAAGGCCGCATGTGCTTGCCTTGTAAGCTGTGCTCTGCAAACGAGACGCCGTTTGCGCGCGATTATAGGTAGCTGGAGATAGGGCTCCTCTCGAGCTGCCGCCACGAAGAGCCGAGTCGTTTGACAGCCCAGGCATGAGCCGTGGCGTTGGAGCGTTGGCGTTGAGCATTGGGCGTCGTGTGGACCAGAAGGCGCTGAGGCCGGGCGCTGAACCGCTTCTGGCCAGTTGGCAGCCGTGCTGAACGCAAGTGCGCGGCCTCCTATCCATCAAGCTGCGGGCTGGCAGACGGCAGCCAGCCCCTGTGAGCGCGAGTATGAGCGCGAAGGTGTAGCCACCTCCTGCTCCTAGGTGAAGATCGTCGGGTCGTGGGCAGGCTTCATAGAAGCCCACAGAGCTCGCAGCTTGGGGCCAGCAGTGTGCCACGCTTCGTCTTATGCGCGTCCCCACACGAAGGCCAGGGAGCCGTAGCGTGGGAGACGCGGGGCAGACCTGCAGGTTGTGTGCCGTCGGACCGAGGCTTGCAGCTCCGTGGGCGACATCTGACGGGTTCCAGCGTGGCGGAGGCGAGGAGTGACAGCCGATTGAGGCATGGCGCGGCGACCACTACGCGCCTCATGTGGTGGCCGGCCGGTTGCAGAGGCTTTCACCGGTCGAAGGCCAATCATTTGCTGCTTTTCTCACGGAGGTAGCGACTGGATGAACACGGACACTGGACGCTTCGCTCGAGAAGCCTGGGGCGTGGCGTGGCGCAGCCACAGGTGCCTGCGTGTCTGCCTGGCTGACGAGCGCTGCCATGCTCACGACGAGGTGCGGCTCCGGACCGCTTCCATATCGGTCGGAAACTGGTCTCTAAAGCGAGGGAAACGATATGATGGCGTGCCATTTTGCTCAAAGTCAGCATTCTTTTTCTTGCGGTCAACTGCATAGTGGCGTTTGAGCGTCATTAAACCGCGGAGACCAACTTCAAGCTGAAGTTGGGGCGAATGTGTCATGCCGTGACGTGGGGGATCCCAGCCTCCGTCCTCAATGTGTGCTGCTCCCGACAAAGGAGTGTGCTGCCAAGTGCAAGCTACATTGGCGGCACGCAGTACAGTGCAGCGGGCTGTCGCGTCTTCTGGAGCAGTCAACTGACTTCTTGCAGCTGAGTGCTTGCTTTGCTTTCTCCTCACTCCTGCCAAGCTGCCGTCGGTTTCGCGCGGATACATTCGGCCCCGTGATCGCCCCCGCTTCCTTGTTTCGTGTGTGTGTGGTCGCATTCGCGCGTCGCGCGCTCACTGCAAGTGGTTCGCATCCACCTTGAACTGGCGTGCGCGGGTATCTTGTCCAATGACGCTCGCTAGCCCAGAAGCAGCGCGCCAGTAGTGTGGAGACCCGGGGCCGCTTCTGCATCGTCAGCGCCAGCACGAGTCAATGTGCAGGTGCATTTTTTCGCTGGATCGTCGTGCAGTTGACGCGATCCAAGCGACCCACGCCTGCGGGGTGAGTGATCGGCATCTCTCTAGGAGTGTGTTGCTCGGACCAGTGAAGTTGCGGTGCGCGTGAGCGGCGAACCTTTGCGGCTGAGGGTTTGGCGCCGCGTTAGTGCCCCAATGCGGCTCCACCGCAAGTTGCGTCTGCGTGCGCGGGTTTGCAACGCGCCAACTTGATGCCTCGCACGTGTCGAGGCGACCTGCCGCTGGCCACATGCGCGGCCGAGTTGTCGCGTCGCCTGCGCGCGGCGACAGCAAGGGCTGAGTTGCGACGAACGAGGGGGTGGCGTCACGCGGAGAGCCTTGTGCGCGTGATTGACGCCAAGCTCGGATGTTCAGCGCCCACCGGTGCCAAGGCCAAAGAGCGCTGGACTGATCAGATGCGGCGCGGGAAGGGGCGCCGTGATTTGTGATTGGGTGAAATGGAGCCGGTGAGTTCTGAACCCATGGCACGAACCTGCGACGGGGGACCTCATTGGCCCAAAAAGATGGCGAATGTCAAGTTGAGCCTTCGGTAAATGATAGAACGCGTATCGCAAGCTCGAGAGGCGTAGTAAACCGCTTGAATATGGCATTTGTAGCAAAAGCACTTTCAGCCAGTCCCAAGCTGGAGTGGGTCTTCGTATCTGCCGTTTTCCTTTTGCTGATAGCTTCGACGAGTTTCATTTCTACTTTACAAAGAGAGAAATCAGATGGGCTTCTTGTTCTAGTTTTCCGAGGTTCGCCCGTTGACATGGATTCATTTGGGTGGAAGCATGAGCTTGATCCCAGCGCTGTTAAATGCATGCTGTGTCCGCAGACCGCTTGGCGAGGTGGAGAGCAGACGTCCAGGATGGAGCTTCGGAGCGCTGGCGACGAAGCGCTTGCGTTCAGATCTCACTTGTCCACACGCTACCTGCAACCGATGGCGACACTCGTCGTCGATGAAAAGGATTTGCGAGCCAAGCGAGTACGTGTACACACGTGCGCGCCAGGACCCAGCAAACTAGCCAAGCGTGCAGCCCCGTGGTCTCGACGTCATCAGCTCGGCGGCGCGTATCCTTGTCCGCAGCTTCCGGGATAGGGTGGAAGTTGGTTGCAGTCTTGGCTCCAGCGCGAATGCAGCGGCGGGACGGCTAGAGAAGAGCAGGGATCGATCAAAGCCGCCGATGAGGGCCAATGCTTTTAAGTTCTGCTGCACTGCCTGACATTACAGATGCAGATGCGGACGAAGGTGTTGAGATTCCTTTGCTCCCTGGGCTGTGGCGCGATTGGGGAGCCCTTCAAATGCGATGAATCTGAACTCCAAGCTGAGGAGGAGGTCTGCGTCTAGAGATGTACCCTACACTGGACTGTCGACGATTGTGGTCTCTATCAACGCCGAGAATGATTTGAAGACGAATACTGTGCGGCTGGCAACCACTTCGCGCGAAGGGGTGGAGGGTGCGTAAACGAGGAAAGCACCGCCAATTGTGGGAAACGCCACTGCGTACAAAGTTGGCGGTGGTGACGATGACGTCGTCGACGTCGGAACCTCGCTGGAGAGTGTGGAGCAATTACGACTGGCGTGTGCGCGCGTGTGTATGCTGTGCTGCACTGCACCGCAATGAAAAGAAAAGCGCGTGTGCTGGTAGAGTACAGCCTTGGGTTTGATACGCCTCTATATATATTCCAAAGTTACCGTGAAATACCAAAGAACCGCCTTGGCCCTAGAAGGTATGCTACGGAGTAGGCGTCTCTGGGCACCCGGACCCCAGAAGCACGAGTGAGCACGTGCTCGTTCTTCAGGAAGATGCTGCGCGCAGCGTTCATGTCGCGGTCCAGCGTCAGGCTGCAGTGCGAGCACGAGAAGACCTTCTCGCTGGAGATGGTGCGGTTAGTTCTCCCGCAGCACGAGCACGTATTCGCCGTGTAGCGTTCTTCTCGCTGGGACCACGACTCATCCTGATCCGCCTAGAGCGAGCGGAGGAGTCGTGGTCTTGAGCGGCCGAGATCCATGACAAAATGGAGCGCGTTGCATCCAGAGCTGCGTGGTCATGCGTCTTTCGTATCACAAGTAGCTAATAGGTTCGATCCCACACGACCTACGATTGGCCAGCCCTGGCGTTGGAGTTTGTGGGGTATGAGTATGAAAATTGTGATGGCATCTAGTGGAAAGTCATAGGTCAAGAAGTAGGTCCAGCTCGTAGTCCGTGCGCGGATGGCGCATGCTCATGAGTCTTCTACGCTTTGTGCTCACTATAAGACGCAACCTTCAGGTTGTGTAACATCTGGACACACTGGCAAGTGTTTCGTGGCCGCACCTCAGCGACCAGTGTAGCAACCTCGCTAGCCGATTAGATGCCTAGGGTCGCATCTATTTGATACTTTCTCTTTCGTTTCACGCTTCTTGGCCTCTGATCGGACTGGGCGTCGGCAGGGAGACGCCCGACTGACCGCCTGGACTGAGTTCCCGCAAGATGTCATCACTTTTTTCATGCTCATGCCCCACGAACATCAACGGCAGGGTTGGCCAAGAATAGACAGTGTGGGATCGAACCTATCAGCTACTCGTGAAGCGAAAGACGAATAACCAACGAGAATGCCGTCAAAAACACAGCATGCCTGGCCTACACGCAACAATATGACTAACACACAAAAATGCTGTACGAGAACACACAGAGACTGACGGACACTCGGCATTTTGTCGCAGCATACAATAAAAAAACTGCACAGCACACACGATCGCTGGTATAATGCCCAAGCAGAGTAACAGCGAATAAAAACGTGGATACAAATGTTTTCTATCAAGCAAAATCTAGTATGTACGCATAGAGCTGGCAACGAGAGTAGACAGAGGGGGACTTTTGACCGCAAAACGAGAGTCACACGTAAAGGAGCGAAGTAAATCAAGCAAGGAACAGCCCCTAGGAACACGGCAAGATGCCGTGAGAGATTGATTGGTAGCACGTTTGCACAGAAGAATCTGCAGGTAACGTCGCTAGGAGTCTGAACTATATGAAGGCGTTCAAGGTGTCCAAGAGCAGTGAGCGGCCTTGTACAATCTGCTGCGAACCTCATTTCGACGCGATGCGTTGCCAACTACTGCACGGCGCTTGTATGCAGTGCGCGGAGATTACAGCGTGCACTCAATGTCCAGGGATGGGGAAAGTGATTACATGCCAAACACCGAACACCGTGACCATTTGGGAAATGGGCCAGCACTTGAGCGCTGTTTGCATTCCTAGGCCTAGCCTTGTCTCCCCCATGCTTAAGCAGTTCTTGAAAGAGAGTGTTGCAGAAGATCTCCCCTCAAGCACATCCTACAACCATGGTCGATGGTGATTTAGATGCCGTTAATCAAGCTCCCGCCGTTGAAGACCATCCGTAATTTTGTCTGCATCTCCAACTGCCATCGCTGCAAAGAAGACAACAAACTATCGCATCTGAGGCCCCCAGTTCACGATGCGACGTACCCTGGGATGGAAAGTGAACGTGGTTGGCTCACGTTTGCGTGGCGAAATGACTCTCAAGACAAGTTAAGTTGAGGGGCAAGCACTCTAGCGGGCCTGTTTCTCGTTGGGATGGCGACAAAGGCAATTCTGTGTCAAGCGAATTTCTACCCGAGATCTTTCGTGTTTTACGTAGATGCCACTTTCAAGTTAAGCTCTCTTGATTACCCGGGCATTGTCATGAGCGTTTCGGACACCTGTCAGAGATTTCACCTACTCGTGATGTCTGTGGCCTCCCTCATGCAGCAGTCCTATTTTGCAGTAGCCCTTTCCGCCTTGTGTTGGACTTTCACGCAGGTGGTTGGGGTTCTACTAACCCCAGAGTATGTAATAGACAATGCAGACAAAGCACAGCACAGCGCCGTCGACGCTGTCTTTGCGCCGGGCTGCAACTTCAAGTATCTGGCGTGGTTCGATCATGTCGTCAAAAAGGTAATCGAACGCGCACAACTTCTGCGAAGCAACGTAGCGCCGGCGATTATGAACGATATACAAGCTCTTCAAAACGCAGTGTCAAGCACCGGGTTTAGTGAGCAGAAAGGCCATGCACTGACTCGTTGGCGCTCGATGCTGGGTACCATAGTTTTTTCAAACTGCTTCGACCGACAATCGCCGCAAGAAAAGTGTACTGTTTGACAGTGAAATATCCCATCTAGCTGGTTTGCAATGATGAATAATTCAGTCGAGCGATTCAACAAGTTGATCAAACGCAATTACGCCAAACATCGCAGTCTCAAGACCGGTGACCTGATGGTTGAGCACGGCACGTGTTGAAACTACGAGTTGACAAAGCCAACTGCTTTCAAGGAAGCGTGTGGTCTATAACAAGATGAAAGCTAGAGCGAAGGTTTTCCGCATCAGGGGATACCTGAAGCAAGTGGCTCCACCGCGTACACGCATCGTTTCACTGGTTAGAGGTGTCAATCACAACATCATGGCGGCCAAGGTGGTGTTACCATCGCGTGTGAGTCACTCATAAGGCAAAAATACTTCGACAAGCAATTAATATGAATGCCCAGACGTGTGTCCATACGCGCGGATGAAAATAGAAGACCAACCAGATCAAGGATGGCACGTGGACGTCGCTGAACGTACGTGTCTTTGTCGCTACAGCCTCAAATATGGCGAATGTGTGCACGGATTGTTCGCGAAATGGTCTCTCCCCATTGTTGAAGTTGGTGAGCCTGTTCTAGCTAGCCGCTATGTTTCCCAGTGTTGTGTGACGTCGGTATCGTTCCAATGCAGGTTGGTCAACCCCCTCAGCTTGGTCAAGCACTTGAGAATATTTGAGATAGCTTTGGGTGCAGTTAGATGATCTTTTTGTAGCTAGCGCGACTCTTGTGAGAGCATTTACGTCCATTTCTCATGACCGCTAGTGGTGATACACCATTCATCGACTTTGGCATGGGTTTATAAGAGCCCTTGGATCCCTTCATAGACGCATTAATGCCTTCAATTGCCCTTTTCACTGACTGTTTGTGCCTCTCGCCGCATGCCTGGGTATATATGAACAAATCGACAGCTGCAGAGCAGAATCTAGTCCTCAGGTACTTGTGGCTTTGGTACTGACTGGAATGGGGTCAATATATGAGTGCTTCACAGAGTTTTGTTTTCCTTTTTTTGCATTTGCAAAATTCTGGTTGCCAGGAGAACTAGACCTAGTGTCTAACTACATGCCCACAAACGAGCGTACGTGTTGTTTTTGAAATGGAAAAGGACCAGCAACTTCATGATGACCCTACTATAGCCGCTTGCATCGCTTTGTCTACAAACCTAGCACAATCCTAGCACTTCAATGTGATTTGAGGTTCTATTATGTGATTATCCTGGTTGTTCATGGGTGGGGGCCTAATGAAGTATGCTGCTTAGCGATTTCTGGCTGTGAGTGTGTGCGTCTGGAGCGTTTTCCTATCTTCTGGGTAACTTGACTAATGAAGGTGGTTAATCGGCGGTTTGTGCTGTTTCGACAGGGACTCGAACGAGGAAAGTCTAAACACATAACACGCACATTCAAGATATTTCGCTGCAAAAAAAACATACTCGAGAAACATAGCAGAAGCAATCAGCGAATGCTGAGGCTATGCTTATGAAACTAATCGTATCTGTATTAGAGACACGAGCCGCATGGGCTGCGGGCTGGATTATCGTCGAAGGTGACGCGAGCGGCGCAAAGGACGGTACGTAGACCATTCGAAGCCTCGGGATTGGATGTCGAGTTCGCGGGTGATTCGTCAGGGGATGCTGTAGTCTGGTTCCCAAGTGAGCACCTCATAGTCTAGCCACTTGATGAGAAAGTAGGGTCGTTGCTGAGCCGTGGTCTTTGCGTATACAACCTCCAACACGTAGGCCTCATCACCATCCTCGATGTCCGAAACTTCATCGCTGTCAGCTATCCCATGCACTAACGCTGGCGTAGCAGAGGGTTCAAGCTGGTACGACAGACTTCATCTCGAAACCAGCGCGTGCGATTCGTGTGGCGTCTGAACCAGCAAGCGAAGTGTTGGCGTCTGGAAGGGCGTACCACGGTGCTACGTAAAGGAGAAGAGAGTTTGGAAACGCAACTAGTGCGAGCGTGTGCCATATCACGCTGTGTACTGTACGCTGCTATTTTGAGCCTACGCGAGAGTATACACTATTTCATCATAGTGGTAAATAGTCGCTGTTTGCGAAATGTACCAAGTTATGATACATTTTCCAAATAAATGGCAACGTGCGAGAAAGTAACCTCACTTCAACTTTGCTCTGAAATACGAGAAGAAGTGGAATTACATTCCAAGAACAGCTTCAGGTCGTTTTCCTTTTGCACATCGATAAACTACGCTGTGTTCAGTCAAGATACAAGTCCAGATGCGACTGAGACTGATTATATTATTGGCGATCGAGTTTTTGGAGAGCAGAAACTTGCAGTTTTGAGAACAGCTAGATGCTTTGAAGTTATCTCATGGAACCGATGTAGTATGCAGCGCTGTGGCTTGTATATGTTCTCCAGGTTACTGATGTCGTATCTACAAGCAGTTATCAATTGCTGGTTTCTTCTGGTGGTTGCTCGTCAGTCGGGAAGCGGCAGCAACGCCTGTTGTGACCTGGCTGACAGCAGTTAACGCATCTGTATACCTTTCTCGTAACGTTCTCATCTCGACTAGAGATTCTCTTTTGGTGATGTCTGCTGAGCGTCTGTTTTCCTTTACTGGGAGAAGAGCAACGCCATCCAGCTCGCTTACCAAAGGTAACTCGAAACTTGCACCGGCAAACACTTCATGGTAGTTATGAACTTGATAACAGGGAGTAAAGTGTGGGTAGGCCGTGTCAATCTCTTTAACACTCTCCAGAGAAGCTATCACGTGGCGGCATGGGATGTCATGTTGGTCCATGAACGCACAAGTGCACTGGTTAAGCATGAGATCCACGCGATGACAAAAGGGAGGATCCTGCAGGTAAGGTACAGTGGCATGCTGCTGTTTGACGGAGAGCTACCAGAACTAGTAGTATAGTGTGCTTACTTTGCGATGTTTGAGACGAATGACACATATCCCGATGGCTGTGAAATGATGCAGCTTCTCATTCGTTTTTGCTGAAAATCATAGAGCTTTTGAGCCCCCCCCCCGCTTGTCCGTGTTTCGCAATGCTGTGCTCGCTGAAAGCTGTTGCTCATCATGCTCTTTAAGACTCTGTCAAAGAATTAGTAGGGTGCACGCGACCGCAGTCTCTGAACAAGAATCTTGCCGTTGACACTCTCCACGAAGTTGGTGGAGCGCCACCCGTACAGAGGACGCTCCCAGTAGCGCTGAAGAGAACCCACCGTTCCGACGGAATAGTGCGTAGATATGAAGCAACTTCCTTGCCGCACTCAATCTCGATGAGGCCAATTGAACTGTCGTAATGTTTACGCTACTGTGTTTCCTGTA
Organism: Halophytophthora batemanensis; assembly: GCA_023338225.1. Taxonomy (NCBI): domain Eukaryota; phylum Oomycota; class Peronosporomycetes; order Peronosporales; family Peronosporaceae; genus Halophytophthora; species Halophytophthora batemanensis. The sequence continues at coordinate 21,287 of JAADYK010000321.1, forward strand.
GCGCCCATATGAGGTTTTGCGTGCGTGGGTTAACGAACGAAACTTTGCTAGTAGGTTCCTTATAATGTACTGTGTGAACTAACTAGAGGGAGAGCAACATATAAAAGCACATACAATCAGATTCAAATGAAGCGTAGTTGAGAGTGTATGACAACTTACCGAAGTGAATAGTCGTGCACTGTAACCACCGACAGAATGCTTGAGCTGCGATCACGAAACTACGGGTAACTTGCCAGGTCTAACCCACCAGCTCAAAACGACTGCATAAACGAGACGTAGTTTTCACAAACCTCGGCATTAACGAGCACCACAGAGAGAGAGTGATGTTGTTGTAGTTGCCATATCGAGCCGCGAGCAGTGTCTGGAGGCCATTGTAGCCTTTGCATTTTGAGTGAATGCGGTCGATTCCGAGGATCTGCTGGTTGTGTTTCATGCTGTGGACGATAGCGACACAAAACGCGATCGCACGCATGAGGCAACTCTCACGGTTTGTCTGAACGTCCGTGTAGGACCCAGGGTTCTGAAAAGAGAAGGCAGCAAGTTGTCCGGGTAGCTTCATATAGGTCTTATGTTTTCCAACCAGAGAGCCTTCCAGTACTACATCCTTCGCACGGTAAATTGTGCTCTTGTTTGATGCCACGGTTTCTTCAGTGTGCTGCACTCCGTCAGCAAGCAATGGGGTTGACACATCGGCCTTAGACAGAACCGAGTTGCGTAAGGGAGTAGATTCATGAGTTGTCGTGCTGTCGGTTTTAAGGCAAATGTGCGGTTTATGTGCTCGAGCTATAGCGAGCTGATGTACTAGTGGTCTGGCTTGAAGTCCGATGCCTTCCGTTAATACAGCTGCACGAAAAGTCTACACTGACCAGAGGAGCACATAATTCGTTTGTGGACCCCACCTCCGCGTCCAATCTCCACACGCCTGCCGTGAGTTAGTGCATAGTCTTGTATTGCTTACGTTGCCGCCCGTCAGTTTGCGAACTTGTCGCCTACCGCTAGTTCGGCAATGTAGGACGATAGCTCCTCCATGCCAAGTCGCACATATTTAACACCGGGACCATCCGAAAATGCAGCAGACTCCTTGAAAAGCTGTTGAAAAGCAGTAGCTGGTATTCCTTTGGAGCTGATGCTTGCTTGGGTGCTTAGAACAGCCCCCTTCGAGTTGTGACAAAATAGAAGCAACTTTAGCGATAAAGCTCCCGAAACGATGGGGTCCGCGTATGCGAATAGATTTGTCTCGTGTCAGGCAAATTCCGAAGTACCCTTACCCTATTCGCCGGCACGTCGGGTGCCCGGCCTCCGCTGCCCCAGATGGGTGGTTAGTAGGCCCCTCCGGCTACTCCTTCCATCTCTTGGCCCACAACCGTCTCCTCCCCGCCACTGCGACTTCTACAGGCTACTGCTCATACAGGAATCCATTGACCATCGCCAAGATGGACACCCGCAGGCCACTGCTTGTGCGAGTTCTACAAGCTACTGCCCAGATAGATGTTGGCGCTCCCAGCGTCTTCTCCGACCGCTCCACTCTTTTGCTCCGCTTCTCCGACCTCCCAGACTGATGCATCACCGTCACCGACGTATGCTGGCGGCTCCGCCCCTTCGGGTTCGTGGCCGATGTCACTATTTTGCTCTTTCTCAATAGCCTATTTTGAAACAGGTTTCTTATGACGAACTATATCATTGGGTGCACATATTGTCGGTTTTCGCAACCCAGCATGCGTGCTAAATAACATATAACCTTTTTTGCATAAACCAAAGTCTAATTTTTGATTTTGTAGAATGTCCTGTCCTCGAACACTACCTGCGTGAACTGCGTGGGTCTAGTTCACTGGGATACCAGGAGCCCCTGGAATAGTGGTTTTGACTTGGTCACGCCAGTTTGATTTGCTATTATATTGTAGTCACACAAATTTTGGATTGGCATCAGCGATATTTGGAATTGAATTTTACAGGTAACTCCGACGTCAGTCAGAGCTGCAAATCGACAGAGCAACTCTCGAATGGATCGCAACGACACAAGCGACGCAGGCGGAAGGACTACGAAAACCTTTCAAGCCTGTTCAACCGCACACGTCACATATCTGACTAGGCCCCTTCCGGACTCGGTGAATTCCGACTTAGCACGAAACTCGTAATGACTCGTACTTAGCGTAACAGATCGGAGTCTAACCATCTCGTAATAGAATCTGAAAGCACAAGCGGCTATTTTCATAAAATCAACGGTTGAGACCCAAATACTGACACCTGGGTAGCTTGAAAACCGTACTTCGGCGAACTGTTCACGTTTGAGGCTTCAACCACAAAAGGAGGCAACCTGTCCACCACAAATGAGGCATCATATCACATTTGAATGTTTTTGAAATATTGAGTATTATTTCAAATAATTCGATGTGTTTACCTTCGACGAGAATTGAGCTGCCATTTTTGTTTATTGGCCACCAAGTACATGCAGAGGCCAAGCAAGCCGCCTGCTGGCGCTGCGCTGGTTTGAAATGCTGGAGGCTGGCCACTTAGGTCTCGGACCAGTGATGGCAAAGCATGTTTTACTGTTTAGCACGCCTGCCGTGCTAAACCAGTTTAGCAGTGCCGTCCACGCCGAGCTCGATCGCCGCGAGTACACGCTTGTATCACCAGGCTGGGACTCGCTGGCAAGCACGGTGGAGGTGCGCTGCCTGCTGGGCCACACATTCTCGACGTCGCTCACCTACCTTCACGCATGCCCGCAGTGCCGGTGCAGCTCCTCGAAATGCGAGTATGCAGCCGCCTGGTTTGCGGAGCACTTCACGGGCCAGCGGTGGCCGTCTTCGCGCACAGCGTTCAAGTCGAGCAGGGTCCCTGCG